>JAIFHC010000280.1:0-50000 GCA_021229015.1 Solen grandis | reverse complement strand
GTGACCGATTTATTCACGGAAGGTAGCCACCATAGAAATCTGTCTGTCATCGCTATCAACCAAAACCTGTATTTCAGCAAAGATCCTACCCAGAGACGAAATTGTCATTATCTGGTTTTATTTAACAACCCTATAGACAGACAACAGGTTATGACCCTTGCCCGACAAATGTACCCCAGTAACCCCCAAGAACTGTTAAGACCTTTTGAAAAGGCTGTTAGTCATCCCTATGGCTATTTACTCGTAGATTTAAAGCCACTTACACCAGCTTCACTGCGCATGCGCACAAATGTGATGGAATTTATAAGGGAAACAGATTGTAGAATGGAACCACCAAACGATATACAGAGACAGGATACTGTTCCAGTCGAAACTTTGCAAAACATCATGATTTCTTGCGACGACTGCGGTTCTATGTTTTCAGACATTAGTAACTTACAAAAACATGTCAGAGCATGGTGTCCAGCGGTGTTGAAAAGAAAAGCTGAACATACTAGTAATGAAGATGAGCCTACGAGTAAAGTAGGCCGTCGAGATTGGATCACCTGCGATGATGGTTCTGATAATGAAAGTTCTATGGACGAACAAGACTTCATTGAAGACATAAATGAATATTTCGAATCCTTAGCCAAAAAAGCTGGTGAGAAAACGGAAACAATTTGGGATGAAAAATACTACGAATATAGAAATGAAGGAAACTCAGAACAGAAAGCCCGTTCAAAAGCCTACGAGTTTGTCTTTGAAGACGATAAAAAAGAATTCATGCGAATGTATACAGATTTTTTGAGAACAGCGGCTCAACTAGAAGGAAGCGTCGTTCATCAGAAAATTCTTCGAGAGATTCAGACAATAAAAAGAAAGTGATTAAACGAGTATTGAAAATGTACAATCATTGGTTCGATGAGGTCATTGGTCACGGAGAGATAGATTCGGAATCTAGTGATGATGATGATGATGATGAATAAGTTTATAAGGGGAGAAGACTAATAGACATAAATAAAAACTAATAATGAACATTGACAGATGGTCACAACATTTTCGTCTCATGGCCGAGGGAAAACTACGTCCTAATCATAAAGGACACTACGTTGTAGAAAAAATACAGACTGGTGGCACGTCTAAAGAACCGACCATTCAATATGTTACCCCTGTAGCACAAGCAGTAGAAATGGCCAAGTCAGAACTCAAGAGACAAGACTCTCCACCAAGCGAAAGAAAGTCTACTTCCATGAAACGTCAGAATATGAGTTCCCCTGTAAAATCAATCAAAAGATTTCGACCACCAGGAATTCCGGCCAATTCAACCTTCTATGTTTGAGATTAAGGACAATATAATTGTAGAACAGAAAATGTGGGCATGTTAAAACTTTTTTTGACAATAGGATCCTAAAAACAACCAACTCTTTAAAAAATGGGAAATCAATGAAATCGATAATTGACATAAAAATATTCAAATCGGATAACAACTAAGGAAGATAGAGTCATTTTTTACATGTTATGACGTGCATTTCCGGTTTTTATTCATCATGGACTTCCGGTTAAGAGTGTTCAAAGTAAAGATCTTACTTTGAGCTTTCAAAAGCTATAAAAAATATTCAAATCGGATAACGACTAAGGAAGATAGAGTCATTTTTTAATGTGTTGACGTCATTTCCGGTTTTTATTCATCATGGACTTCCGGTTAAGAGTGTTCAAAGTAAGATCTACTTTGAGCTTTCCAGCTATAAAAATTCAAATCGGTTAACAACTAAGGGAGATATTACCTTTTAACATTGTACCTTTAAAAAAGTTGGTGGGGGAAATCAATGAAATCGATAATTGACAATAATTCGATTGAAAATAAAAACAACAGATTTATTTTGAAGCTTCTTACTATTTGTTTGTTCAAATGACTAAATATTAGTGAACAAAAGGAAAATATTGAGTTTTTGTATGATATAACAAAAATCGATAAATAATCAATATTGGATCAATCATGTATTTAGAATTGATTTGCACTAAAACAATATAAAAAAATTTGAGTTCGAAAAATTCAAAATAACAATATTCGTATACTCAAATGACTAAATGCTAGAGCAGAAAAAAAAGAAGAAATATTGTTTTTTGTATTATATAACAAAAATCGATAAATAATCAATATTGGATCAATCATGTATTTAGACTTGATTTGCACTAAAACAATATAAATAAACTGAGTTTCAAAAATTCAAAATAACAAAATTCGTATACTCAAATGACTAAATGTTAGAGCAGAAAAAAAGGAAATATTGTTTTTTTGTATTATATAACAAAAATCGATAAATAATCAATATTGGATCAATCATGTATTTAGACTTGATTTGCACTAAAACAATATCAATCAATTGATTTCTGAAATCAAAATAACAAAATTCGTTCAATGTTTTATACTTATATTCGAATGGTATATAATTTGGTAAACTGAAAGAGGTAATGACTTTTTAATTAGCTTTTCTGCTGCAAGGTCACAGCTGTTAAGAGTATACCGATTACACACACACATGTGTTTTAAGTTAGCGAAGCCCAAAACATAATCTTTTTCATGGACAGTGTACACAGGTTTTTTTTTTCTATGTATTCTCTTAGAGTGATCACTTGGAATTTTTTGTGTGCAGGAAATTTCTAAAGACAAATGGATATACGTGTCATTAACTTTTTGGAAATTCTGTTGTGTGATATAAAAAAATGGATACTGAAGAAAAAAAGGTAGGTGATTTATATATTAAAAAGATTACCTTACTCGGCATGTCCATTTCATTTCCAGAACGCATTCTATTATTTTGCTTGAATAATGTGCGTGTGTGTGTGTGTATACGCCTCATAGGTTCATGGAGTAAAAATGATTGCTGGTTGTTGTGCAATGTCATGCCTATTCATGGAATGAAACATGTTATTGGTTGTAATACTACATTTCGTTTCTGATTGGTTGTTGATCTAAGTCATGGTTATTTTTAGACAACATGTCTATACTTGTTCAATCGATATAAAATGAAGACATGGCATTGGTCGGTTCAAATTGTAAACCAGTTATCTCTGGTTTACTCTAGTTGTATACTGGAAATACATTTCCAAGAATAATTACCGGAAATACTTTGACTTAAAATGGTATATCACGTGTGCGCGCGCGTGTGTGTGTGTGTGTGTGTGTGTGTGTGTGTGTGTGTGTGTGTTGCGCGAACGTGACTCTGTGTGTGTGTGTGTGTGAGAGAGAGAGAGAGAGAGAGAGGGAATATAACATGAAAATGTTACATGTATACATGTACGTGTTCATGTACTTCATTAAATTTGATACTTTAAGTATGAGAATGTGCTTATATAATCATATACAAACTCTACAGAAATTAAGAGAGAGAGAGAGAGAGAGAGAATTTAACAAATGGAATGTGTTACTCCAGATTCAAAGTAAAATGTGTCCATGCATGGTAGGTAAGATGTTTTTTCTTTCTGTTGGTATATAGGTCACTGTGTATGTGATTATGAAATGTACTGGTGCCTACTTTAACTGATTTCATTATTCGCAAGTCATTATGTTGAAATAACATGTACAGACATGTTCAAAAATTGTGTTCCACGCACACCTGAATTCTGAGGATTTGATCTTTATTTCCATTTCATGTTGAAATAACGTGTACAGACATGTTCAAAAATTGTGTTGAAATAACGTGTACAGACATGTTCAAAAATTGTGTTCCACGCACACCTGAATTCTGAGGATTTGATCTTTATTTCCATTTCATGTTGAAATAACGTGTACAGGCATGTTCAAAAAGAGTGTTCCAATATTGACTTTATCTTTAAACATAACATCATAGCTCTCTATTCTGATTGGTTGTTGATCAAAGTCATAGTTAATTTTTAAAAATTTCCGGAAATACTATGACCATAAACGGCAGATTACACGTAAAACATGAGTGTTAGGTTCATTTTATAACAGGAGCTGTTCACATCGTAAGTAATGCCATTAAATTTTTTTTCTATGTTTTCCAAATAATGTTTGATATATTTTTATTTATTGTATGTTTATTGTATGATGATCATATGTTGATAACATTATTGATTTAAGATTTTGTATAGTCCCCGTCTAAGGCTGAGGACCTGACCCTCAATGTCCGTGATTAAGCCTTATGACTGAATATACAAGTCAGCTCTGTATATCATTGGGACTATCAATACCTCTGTTGTATCTCATGTACTTTTGTGTTTACCATGTATCTCCGCCTAAGGACTTGACCCTCAATGTCCTTAGCCCTAGGTCAAATGTACAACTCTGTACATTGATGTCATTTCTAACTTTAGATCATGATGTCATTCTTAATATAGATCATGATGTCATTTCTAACTATAGATCACGATGTCATTCTTAATATAGATCATGATGCCATTTCTAAATATAGATCATGATGTCATTCTAAAATTAGATGCTAGAAAATCAATATGGCCGCCGCACATGCGCAAATAATCTGATGACGTCACTCCTGTGCATGCGCAGTCTTGACCCTAAAGAGATGCCTATACTACTATTATTTGTTTCAGGTCCAAATCAATATTTGTGAAACAAAACCATGGTGTAATAGTCACAGCAGTGTTATGTGAAGGTAAGATAAATATGAAAAAAATGCACCACTTTCCATGGAAATTATTCTGTAGAAGTCTAAAAAAAATTAAATAAAAATAAAAACAAATAACAATGTTCTTCATATAAGGCATGCATATGTATATTATTTACTAAACTTAGGAGAGAAATAAACCAAAATGAGCTGATCCTGAAACAAGAGGGTCAAGATGGCACTGAATCGCTCACCTGAGAAATTTTGCCTTTTACAATATAGTCATACTGAATACAAAGTCCATACAGAAGAACAGCAATATAATTTTAATTCCACGCAAAAAATCTATATGTGGTCCAAAAAACCAAGTTAACCCAAGCGTGGGACCAATATTGACCCAAGGGCCATGATTTGAAAACTTGGTTCGGGTCCACAAGGCCAGGTTACATATCAGATATCTAAACCCATGATCTTGTGGTTACTGATAAGGATATTTTTTAAAAATCGTTCATAATTTATGTAAATCTATGTTAAATCAAGTGACCCCTCGGGTGGGACCAATTTTAAACCCAGTGCCATGATTTGAACAAACTTGGTAGATGTCCATAAGGCAATGTTACTTACTCAATATCTAAACTCCAGGCCGTGTGGTTTCTGAGAAGACGATATGTCTAGTTTTTCCTATTTAAGCCCATGTAAAATCAAGTGACCCCTGATGCAGGGCCAATTTTGACCAAGTGCCGTGACTTCAACAAACTTGATAGATGTCCATAGGGCAATATTTCACACCAAATATCTAAACTCCAGGCCTTGTTGTTTCTGAGAAGAAGATTTTTCTACATTTCCTATTAAGCCTTTGTAAAAGCAAGTGACCCCTGGGGCGGGGCCAATTTTGACCCCAGGGCCATGATTTGAACAAACCTGGTAGATGTTCATAAGGCAATGCTACACACCAAATATCTAAACTCCAGGCCTTGTGGTTTCTGAGAAGAAGCTTTTTCTCTTTTTTTTCATATATAAGCCTATGTAAAATCAAGTGACCCCTGGGGCGGGGCCAATTTTGACCCCAGTGTCATGATTTGAACAAACTTGGTAGAGGTGCACTAGACAATGCTACACACCACATATCTAAGCTCTAGGCCTTGCAGTTTTGCAGAAGAAGATTATCAAAATTTGCATTTTTAAAATCTATTTTTAGCTCCTGTGACCTACTTTTTGAACCAATCAAAATAATTTGAACAATCTTGATAGAGGGCATCATAAGGATGGTTCCTGTGAAGTTTGGTCAAAATCCATTCAGCGGTTTAGGAGGAGATGTTTAAACGACCGACGCCGGACAAAAGGCGATCACAAAAGCTCATCATGAGCACGTTGTGCTCAGGTGAGCTAAAAACAGGTTTCAAGACAATAATGCTTAATATGCAAAGTCAGAAAAAAAAAGAAAAGATTTTTCATGTAAACTGCAAATATCTGCACAACAACAGGGGCTCTCGATATTCGATATCCATTGTTTAGTACCTGTATAAGGCACCCCCCCCCCCCCCCCCCAATTTTCAAACAAAATTCCCCCTACAAGCAAAAATGTAAGAGCTCACATAAATATCAAATATGGTCAAGTGGTAGATTGTTGTATACCATTTGATTTTCATTTCAGTATTACTAAACAAAGATACTGACAGGACCTATTTTGTACATTTTTACTTATATAATTATTGCAGTATGTGCAGCAAAAAATGCTTAAAATTCCCCCAACAGGATTCCTCCTTTTGAAAGTAGAAGTACCGTTCCTCCAAAACAGAGAGAGAGAGAGAGAGTCCTGAGCACACATTTATTTATTATCTACAGTGTTAAGCTTTCTTTATCTTTGAAAGAGAAAAGACCATAAATCAAATTAAATGTACTGTATTAAGTGTATTTTACTTCTTATATGAAATTGTAGTTTTGTGCTTGACAGATTATACACACAGCACACGTGACACAAGCGATATTACTAACAGTGGCAGTTGTTGTGAAAAAAAAAAGAAATAAAAATTGTCAATGAACAATAATGTTTGGAAAAAAAATTAATGAGAATATTACACTATTTTGATGGTATTTCACCTCATATAGTGTTGGGATTTCGAATTAATCTGGGTTTAAGTTTATATTTCAGTTAAATATTTGCACTGAAGATGTGTGCATGTTATAACTTATTCATACTAATGATCATTATTACTTCTTTTCAGATTGCAGAAAGCAGACAAAGGTGTATGCTGTCATTTCAAAGTCAGACGTTGCTGAATGTTGAAATTATTTGTGAAATTTTAAATGTAATCTTAGAATATCAATAAACAACTGAAAATATAGTGTCATCATTCAATGTGTGAGTGTGTGTGTGCGAGAGAGAGAGATAGAGAGAGAGAGAGAGAGAGAGAGAGCCTTATATACTCTTATATACTCAAGATCAATACATCAAAATATCCAAAAAGAAAATTAAATTAAAACAAATACTCCAAAGAGAAAAATCAAATGCAAACATTTAAATGCTCATGAAAGTTATCTGACAGTCACTCATCTAAGCTTAAAATTAATGTTTTTTGCTGTATATGACATCTACAAAGTATACAGAAAACTAGAAAAACAGATTCATAGGGTTATACTTCAATATTGTTAGTTCTACTCTACTTGGAAACAATGTCTTATAACTTATACGTTCATTGGCTGGACCAGTACTTTGTAACTGTACTTGGGAAGGCGTATAGGTTTAAAGCTAAACTGTATATGAAAATGATATAATTAAGGGCATCATTAAATAATAGGTTTACTGATGAGCTACTGAACAACAAACAGGTCCCTACTCTTTTAATCAAGAAGGGAAGGGGACTTTTTTTCTGATGATGAATAAGTTTTAATGTCCTAATAACATAGGAATGGAGTTGTGTGTGTGTGTAAATGAAGATTATTGCATAGATTAGTACAGAAAATGGCACTCAAAGTCAATGTCAAATTTCAATTAAACACCAACTTAAATTTCACAAATGATTTCTCTTTAAATATAGATATTTAATTCTCATGCATTTGCATTTGCTGATTCTCACTGCTTTTAAAACCTTCAATGATTATAAGATACACACTCTCTCTGTCTCTCTGTTTTAGCATTGTGATAAACGTGTATTTGTATGTTTCTGTGTTCTCACAGACTGCACTGATATTTATTTATGGGAAAAATATATGTCGATCAGTTAAGTGAAATGAAAGAGGGAGGGCGAGAGAAAGTGCATGCATTTACACCATTCCAAGCATATTTTTTACAATTTTTTTGATGTACGAAAGTAATGTAAACTAGAAGTCGTTTGTTTAAGATAAAAACGAAGCGGTTTTCGTTTGCTTATTTCAAAGGTATTGAAAATGTAACTTAATACAAAGAAATGGAATAATGATGCATAATAATGTATGATTTAATACGTAAATCATCATTATCATAAATATATACTTATTTTCACAAATAAGCTTTAAATCTTTTTTTTTTTTTTTTTTCATTTTTATCTTCTTAAGAAGATACTAAGAAAATTTAAATGGACCTTATTTGATTACGCAACCGTTTACTATCATGCATTAAAAACAACAGGACACTTTTAAGATAATACTATCCTCAAGAGTTTTTTCCTTACGTTATTCAATCGATTTTAAATGGGTTTTTTTATTCTTTATTTAATATCTATTTCTTCGTAAGCATAGGACTTAACAAATAATCATTGCAATTTGATCCACATAATTGAAATTTTAAAAAAGAAAAAAAAATGCTTTGAAATCCATGACTTTCAACCTTTGAATTGATTGAGTTTTACATTTGCAAAAATAGATGGAAACAAAGGCAGAGGTGTAAGCAAAATCACGAAAATAATTTCTTATTTCTATGTAATTTACGTTATAAACGTCTTGAAACTTTCAACAATTCATTTGCTTAATATATTTGCTTATTTTTACAGATTTAGAAAAAGAAACCGTTTAATCTTTAGAAAACAAAAAAAAAATCGATAAGAAGATATACATGTATTTGTCATTTTCTTCAGGTTTGCAGAAAATCGCGAAAGCAAATGCAATAAGATATCCGTAGAGGTTTTCTGACTCTAGTATAATTATACTCATTCATCGTAAATGCGACTCATTTACTCAAAAACGTATCACAATTCACTATTCAACGCAGGCATTCATTCCTGCAAAAGAACAATCGGATCTTGCTCAACCAAGTTTAAGTTCATTGGTCTAATTGGCGATTTTATATGATTTTTCAAAATAATTATTGCTTAAGTATGCATGACGTCATAATCACGTGACAAAACAAACATTTCTTGCAGTATGCATCACTTCAATTTTAACTCTATCAATTCTGAAGATATAATTAAGATTGACTAAATTCAAAAAAAAAAATTAAAAATATTTTTTTTGGTCTTTTTGATGACGTCATAACCACGTGACTAAAGAGAAAATCATTCAAATAATAGAATGTAAACTTCTATGCCGATCTGCTGTCAAATTTTTATGTTTGTAACGCATCAGGGGGCTTTGTAACATTTAAATTCAATGTTTGACCAATGTTCGAAACTCGGTATTGCCATGAAATCTTAATTTTTTCGAATTTGGAAATTTGAATGCCAAGGTTGAAATCTACATCCTAAAATACATCTTTTGTAAAAACATCAAGATAATCGGACCAATATTGAAGGCTGTAGAGCGCGAACAACCTTTTAAAGCTGACGTCAATTCTGACGTCATATAACGCCAATGAAAATTGAAAAGGATTGAATGTATAAAAAGATACTCTTTTATTGCTGCAGTTTCAATTTCATTAAAATTGACTCAAAATGTATGATGCCAGAGCGAGGTAAATCTTTGGGAAAAAAAAGGATTTTGTCCTTTAAATGACTTTATAACCACGTGACTTAAAAGGAAATCTTTCAGAGAAAGCCAATAAGCTGTCCAATTTTCATGCTTCTATCTCATCAGTAGCCTTTGTAACATTAAATAATAGTTTTAGGACCAAAGTTCGAAACTCGGTTTTGCCATAAATTCTTAATTTTTTCGAATTTAAAAATTTGAAAGATAAGGTGCAAATCTACATCATAAAATACATCTTCTGTAAAAATACTAAGATAAAATATCAAAAAATAAAGGCTCTAGAGTGCGAACAAACTTTTGAAGCTGACGTCAAATCTGACGTCAATTGACGTCATTGAAAATTAAAAATTATTGAATTTAAAAATGTATACTTTTTGTCGAGGCATTTTAATTTTCATGTTGCTTAGACACTGACAACTTACCGAAATTAACTCTAAGATTTGGTAGGAAAAAAAGGAATAATAATAATAATAACTAGAAGTCGTTTGTTTAAGATACAAACGAAGCGGCTTTCCGTTTGCTTATTTCAAAGGTATTGAATATATAAGTTAATACAAAGAAATGGAATAATGTTGGCTAATAATGTTTAATTTAATACGTAAATCATCATTATCATAAATATATACTTATGTTCAAAATTAAGCTTTATTTTTTATTATTTTTTTCATTTTCATCTTCTTAGGAAGATATTGAGAAAGCATATAAATGGACCTTATTTGATTACGCAACCGTTTACTATCATAATACAATCCTCGAGTTTTTTTTCTGACGTTAGTCAATCAATTTTAAAAGTTTTTATTCTTTATTTAATATCTTTTTCTTCGTAAGCATATTACTTATCAAATATTCATTGAAATTTGACCCACAATTGAAATTGTAAAAAAGAAAAAAATATACTTTGAAATCCATGACTTTCAACCTTTGAATTGATTGAGTTTTACATTTGCAAAATTAGATAGAAACAAAGGCAGAGGTGTAAGCAAAATTATGAAAATACTTTCTTATTTCTATGTAATTTACGTTATAAACGTCTTGAAACTTTCAACAATTCATTTGCTTTATATATTTGCTTATTTTTACAGATTTAGAAAAAGAAACCGTTAAACATTTAGAAAACATAAAAAATCAATAGGTAGATCTACATGTATTTGTCATTTTCTTAAGGTTTGCAGAAAGCCGTGAAGCAAATGCAATAAGTTATCCGTATAGGTTTTCTGGCTCTAGTATAATTTTACTAATTCATCGTAAATGCGACTCTTTTAGTAAAAAATGTACCACAATTCACTATTCAACACAGGCACTCTTTCCTGCAAAAGAACAATCGGATCTTGCTCAACCAACCCAATGATCGCTTTCATTTCTTTCTTCAAATTCATATATTTTCATGAATTAGCCCTATAAAGAAAAACATGAATAAGTCATGTTTGATAACGTAATCACTTGAACTTTTCTGCGCATGTCAAGGCACGGCAATATTACTTATTTAAGGTTAATATGTCCAATCTTATGATGTTTTTAATGTATTTTGCTTACAAATCAATGTTGTCATAAACAAGTGACACAACATAAATTCCTTAAGTTATGCTTTAGATTGCCACAATACTCATGACGCTGAAGCGCGAATACGTATTTAAATGAATGATTTTAATATTTCAACCACGGCAAAATCAAGTGACTAAAGAAAAGTATCTGTTTTGGAAGGACATGATTAGCTAATATTTTGTTAATCCAGAAAAAAATATCTTCGAGAATGTGAACAGGTTTGTTTTCACATTTTCAAGTAAGCGTTCCATCAACGTGAATATCTGCCATGTTTGATGACGTAATAACTTAAAATTTTCAAACCCTTATGAACGTACTAATTTTCGACATTTTTGAAAATTTTAAGTTCATTGATCTAATTGGCGATTTTATATGAATTTTTAACATAATTCTTGCTTTAGTATTCATGACGTCATAACCACATCACAAATCAAACATTTCTTGCAGTATGCATCACTTCAATTTTAACTCTATCAATTCTGAAGATTTCAATTAAGATTGATTCACAATTGATGATACCAGAGCAAGAGAAATGATAAAAAAAAATGCCTTTTTGTATATTTAATGACGTCATAACCACGTGACTTAAAAGAAAGTCAATCAGAAAACAGAATGTAAACCTCTATGCCGATATGCTGTCCAATTTTCATGCTTCTAACGCATCAGGGGGCTTTGTAACATTAAAACGTAATTTAAGGACCTAAGTTCGAATCTCGGTTTTGCCATGATATCTTTATATTTTCAAATTTGGAAATTTGAATGCCACGGTGCAAATCTACATCCTAAAATACATCTTCTGTGAAAATATCAAGATAATCGGACCAAAATAGAAGGCTCTAGAGCGCGAAGAGAATTTTGAAGCTGATGTCAAATCTGATGTCATTTGACGTCATTGAAAATTAAAAATAAATGAATTTATAAATGTAAACTTTTTAATTGCTGCAATACAATTTTCAAGAAGATTGAGTGAAAAGTCTTGATACAAGAGCGAAATAAATTTTTGAAAAAGTTGCTTTTTGACGTTTTTATGACGTCATAACCACGTGACTTAAGAAAAATTCCTTTAAAAAATAGAAAGAAGACCTCTATGCCGATTCGCTGTCCAATTTTCATGCTTCTAAACCATTAGGCGCCCTTGTTGCATTAAAATATATTTTGAGGACCTAAGTTCGAATCTCGGTTTTGCCATGATATCTTTATATTTTCGAAGTTGGAAATTTGAATGCCAAGGTGCACATCTACATCCTAAAATACATCTTCTGAGAAAATATCAAGATAATCGGATCAGAATTGAAGGCTCTAGAGCGCGAACAACATTTTGAAGCTGACGTCAAATCTGACGTCATTTGACGTCATTGAAAATTAAAAATAAATGAATTTATAAATTTAAACTTTTTAATTGCTGCAATACAATTTTCAAAAAGATTGAGTCAAAAGTAATGATACCAGAGCAAAATAATTTTTTCAAAAATATGCTTTTTGTCTATTGTATGACGTCATCACCACGTGACTTGAGATAAAGTCCTTCAGGAAATAGAAAGCAGACCTCTTGGCCGATATGCTGTCCAATTTTCATGTTTCTAACGCATTAGGTTCCCTTGTAACATTAAAATATAAATTAAGGACCTAAGTTCGAATCTTGGTTTTGCCATAAAATCTTAATCTTTACAATTTTGGAAATTTGAATGCGAGGGTGCACATCTACATTCTAAAATACATCTACTGTGAAAATATCAAGAAAATAGACCAAAATTGAAGGCTCTAGAGCGCGAACAAACTTTTTAAGCTGACGTCAAATCTGACGTCAATTGACGTCATTGAAAATTAAAAATTATTGAATTAAAAAATTTATACTTTTTTGTCGAAGCATTTTAATTTTCATGTTGCTTGACCATTGGCAACATATATAAATTAACTCTTGAATTAGGTTGGAAGAAGAAGAAGAATAATAATAAGAAGAAGAAAAATAAACATAACAAACCCTATACGTTTTCCGCAGGTTTGCGGAAAGCCGTAACTAGACTTCTTTTGTTCTGCACAAAAGAAAGGGCTTTTTGCACTGCAAACCATGTCAAACCTGATCATACTTATTTAGTTTTCTGAAATACACCATCCGTCCCGAATTGACAGCTGTAGAGTGCAAAGATAAATAAATAGCAGAGGAAATCTGTGATGTCATATAACATAATTTAAATTTTAAAGTCAGTGCATTCAAAAGGGAATATGTGGCTTTGTTTTCAGTTATAATTTCATAATGCTAATTTTTCCAGAACTCAATCTTCGTGTTCTGCAAGGGATTGAAGTATCACTAGTCCTCTTAACATGCTAAAAAGGTATACAAGATTCCTTTTTCTACGAAATATTCATTTCTCATTTCTTCATTGAAGTTTCTTGTTCAATTGAAGGGGGCATAGAGAATAAAATAAATTACTGTATCACATTTTACCTTTAATGTAACAGAAAACAATTTTAGAATAATATGTGGGATCAACTGCAGAAGCACAAGGAAAAAACAATTTTTTTTTCTCAGAAATTCTTACTTTCATGCAACATGATGTCCGATTTAAAAAACCCAGGTACCGTTAGAAAGGTCTTCTGAATTTAAACATGTACTTACTTTATGTTTAAACTTATCTGTTTTTGCGATATACATGTATAAAGTTATTCTTCCCCCAAAAAAGACAAAAATCGGCAAAAAGATATTCATGTGAACTACTACCATTCGACAAATAACTTAATAATTAATAGACCGATCGTTAAGATATGCATAGCATTAGGACCGCATTGCATCATGATAAAAATATTGTTCTTTATGATATTTTCAACAAGAGGGCCAAGGTAGCCCTAAAGACTCTCACCTGAGAAAAACTGCCTTCATTGCCTGTAAAAATTACTAAATTATAGCATAGTTGTACTGAAGACATAATCCACCAGATTATTTATAATTCCACGAACTAAAGAGAGCCTGTTGTTGAAATTTGAAGTCAAACTTGACTGAAAAATTATGGCTTAAAACACACAAATTTAAACATCAAAAGGGGCAATATTCCTGACCTAATCGGCAGATATCAGCCATTATCGAACTTAGCAGAAAGAATATGGCTATAAACATTGTTCTAAAGATTGAAGATGATTACTTTAGAAATGAAGATGCTAGAGTGCAAATAAAGTGAAATATTACATTTTTTATATCAAAAGGGGCATAACTCCTGACCAATTTGACAGATATCAGCCATAATCGAACTCGGCCAAAACAATATGGCTATAAACATTGTCATAGAGGTTGAAGATGATTCTTAAGAAATGAAGATACTAGAGTGCAAACAAACTAAAAATTGGTATTTTTTAATAATTAAAGGAACATAACTCATGACCTTATGGGCCGATATTAGCCATAATCAAAATTGTCCGAGATTTTATGGTAATAAACATTGTCTTTAAGTTTGAAGATGATTGCTTAAAAAATGAAGATGCTAGAGTGCTAACAAACTGAAAATTGGCATAAATTGATATCAAAAGGGGTATAACTCCTGATCTAAGAATTTAATATCAGCCATAATCGAAGTTGGCAGTAAGATGATGGTAATAAACATTGTCATAAAGTTTAAAGATGATTGCTTAAGAAATGAAGATGCTAGAGTGCAAAGTGACAATGACAATTTGAAATCTAGCTGTTTTCAATATTAAAAGGGGCATAACTCCTGACCTAATAGGCCGATATCAGCCATAATCGAACTTGGCCAAGATTTTATGGTAATAAAAATTGTTATAAAGTTTGAAGATGATTACTTAAGAAATGAAGATGCTAGAGTGCAAACAAACTAATTGTGGACGACGGACGGCGGATTGACGGACGGACGGACAGACAACGGACATTCATCGATTCTTATAGCTCATCTTGAGCTAAGAATTAATTGTTTCTTAGGAAAAAGCAATAAAGTGATTAGGATTAACTGCAGAGGTGCATGAAAGACAATATAAATTCTTATTTCTCATCTAACTTCCTTATATGATGTCAAATTTTAAAAAAGAAAGGCCTTTATATTTCCAACATTTCACGTGTTTCATGTTTCAACTTTTCTGTTACGTGTTCTGAGATATCGAAAGTTATTTTTCAAGGAAACGGCAAAAATTTTGCAAAACGATGTTCATGTCTATTATTGCCCTTCGCCAAATAACTTTATAATTAATGGTACGATCATTAAAATCTGCATACCATTAGAACCGCATTGCATCACGCTAATAATACTGTTCATATAAAAAAAATTAATAGTTTCTTAGAAAAAACAACAATCAAATGATAGGGACTAACTGCAGAAATGCATGAAAGAACGGTTTAAATGAATTCTTATTTTTCATCCAACTTCCTTATAGGATGTCCGATGTCCAATTTTCAAACGCTAGGTACCATTAGAAATGCCTTTAAATTTCCAACATTTTACGTGTTTCATGTTTCAACTTTTCCATTACGGGTTTTGAGTTATAGAAAGTTATTTTTCAAGAAAACGGCAAAAATCGGCAAAAAGATGTTCATGTCTATTATTGCCTTTCGACAAATAACTTAATAATTTATGGTCCGATCATTAAAAATTGCATATCATTAGAACTGCATTACATCATGCAAAAAAAAATGTTCTTTATGTTATTTTAAAAAAAATATTAGTTTCTTCGAAAAAAAGCAATCGAATGATCGGGACTTACTGCGGGAGTGCATTCTTAGTTTTCATGTAACTTCCTTATATTACGTCCAATTTTAAAAAGCTAGGTACCGTTAGAAAGGTCTTTAATGTCCCACAATTCCCTTTCTTCATAATTGTATGTATCTTTAAACACTTTGTAGATACAGGCGGTTAAACCTTGAGCATACGGCGAAAATCGGGGATAAACATGTTCATATCGTTTTGTTTTTCATTATAACTTAATGAATATTAGGTCAATCTTTAAAATTTAAACACCAAAAGAACGGCCCGGCATTGATCTACATACTCTTATTAACAAAAATCAATAATTATCGAGATATAAGTAGTTAAATGCGCCTAGGGTTGCAACATTTTTGTTTTTCTGCAATTATTCGACTGATTCAACCCCGATCTTCCAAAACTATATATCATCTGAAATGCCTTTCAGAGCACTACAAATTATACGCATAGTGTCTCGATAAAATATTTTTCGTTTTTGAGATATTTAAGGCCGAAGAAAAAAACCGACAATTGACATGTGACCTTGACCTTAGATATTATCCGGAAGCGGAAGTGACTGATGACAATAAGAGACTATGTTGCACCTTCAGTGAAAATCTTATGCAAATCGGTCAAAAACTTTGTCTTCCAGAGCTAAAAAAACGTATATTTTGGATAAAAATTTGATAATGCGTTATGACGTCATTTTACTTCATACGACGTCAGTCTTCTCAGAGCGAAAAGAAATCAGTATGACACATGTTCTGTCCAAATTTCATGTTTCTAGCTTATCTGAGTGCTTCGTAATACTTCAATACATTTTCTGGTCCAAAGTTCAAAACTTGGTTCAGCCATAGATCCTTGATCTTTTCAAATATTGAAAAATGTATATAATTCTGCACAACAAGAACTTAATATATACATTATAGGAAAAATTCAAGTAAATCGGTCCAGACATGACGGCTATAGAGCGCGTACAAGCTTTTGTAGCTTTTTTTCAGCCCTGACGTCATGTGACGTCACATGACGAAAAGAAATATGACGATATATGGCATGCTGCTAGCTTATCGGCAACCTATTTTAATTTGAACCTCAAAAGGAAGAAAAAAGTAGAATAATAATAATAACTAGATTTCATTCGTTGATACGAATGCTAGGACTTTCTGCTACATTTGTCAAACACTAAAAGCGAAGAAAGTAAAAGGATATCAAATTTCTACTTTTAACATGTTTTTATAGGGCCATAACTCCATAAAATTTGAAAAATAAAACGATTAACATGGAGGGTATGGCAAAAGTAACTGAAAATCAATGGGGTTTTTTGTGTGTTTTTTTTAAATTTCATTTAACTTGTCCTTTTCTTATAATCTATGTAACAAAACAAATTTATTGTAAATGCTTACAATTCGATTGTCACATAATTCGGTCCAGCTTTAGAGGTTTTCAAGATATAAACAATGACTGAACTTAACATTTTTATCAAAATGGAAGTGACATTGTTCCACAGGATCAAATGCTACACCTTCAATAAGAATTCATTCAAATCAAACAAAAAATAAGGCCTTCAGGTCTTAAAACCGTTTAATTTCAACAGAAAAATTTTTAAAAAAAAATTGGCCTTATGAGGTCACATGATGTCATATGACGTTCATCTTCTTTGAATATAAGGAAGACTTGAAGACATACTAAAATTTGACGTCAAAGCCTCTAATCTTGGATTAGCCATAAAACCTTTGCCTTTTCGAATTTAAAAAAGAATGGACACCGGTTAGAGTGTAACATACACATTCTGTGAAATTTTGATGAAAATCCGTCCAGAAAAAAATGTCTGTAGACGGCGTACAAACTTGTGTAGACAACGTCAAGTTTGATGTCATATGATGTCATAGACATAAGAAAATCAATAAAATGAAATCTTCATTACCTTAAATATATGCAGAAAATTTGTCATGCCCATGGGACCTTAGCAATATATAGAAATTAATGCGTAGTTATCAGAATTTTTTTTTTACCTTATGACGCCATATGACGTCAAATGACGTTCGCCCTAACAGAATAGAAGGAAGTCATAGAGACTAATATTCAGTCCAAATATCAGCATTCTAAGTCATCTGGAAGCGATTTTATACGTTTTTGAAATTTGACGTCAATGGTTCGAATCTTGGATTCGCCATAGAACCATTGCCTTTTTGAATTTGGAAAACGGACACCAGGATACACAACTAGAGCATTAAATATGCCTTCTGTGAAAACTTAAATTAACGCGTAGATATCTTTTTGACCTTATGACGTTAATTATCACAGAGTATATAGGACACTTAAAGATTTATAATCTGTCCAAATATAAGCTTTCTAGCTCATCTGCAAGCGATTTTAAACGCATTTGAAATTCGACGTCAAAAGTTCGAATCTTGGATTCGCCATAAAATCTTTACCTTTACGAATTTGGAAAAACGGGCACCGGGATGCACAACTAGAGCGAAACATACACATTCCGTGAAATTTTGATGAAAATCGGTTCAGAAATAATGGCTGTAGGCCGCGTACAAACATTTTATGATGACGTCAAGTTTGACGTCAAGACACGTCATAGGCAAATGAAAATCATTGAAATGCAAAATGTTCTATCTGAAGCATAAGCTATTGGATATTCAAGATGCTCGGACGTTTTCAACATATATTATTTAACACGTAAAAATTAGAAATTTCTTTTCACCTCATGACGTCATATAACGTCATATGAAGTTCATTCTCTCGGTATCTAAAGAAATCTTAGAGACTTATATCCTATTTAAATATTAGCTTTCTAGCTCATCAGGAAGCGATTTTATACGCATTTGAAATTTGACGTCAATAGTTCGAATCTTTGACTCGCCATAGAACCATTGCCTTTTCGAATTTTGAAAAACGGACACAGGAAGGCACAACTAGAGCGTAAAATACACAATCTGTGAAATTGTGATGAAAATCGGTCCAGAAATAATGGCTGTAGACCGCGTATAAACTTTTTCACCTGACGTCAAATCTGACGTTATATGACGTCATATGAATATGAAATTCATGACATTCGAAATCTAATGGTTTTAAATATAAGTCATGAAATTTTCATTGTTCTGGGCCATTGGCAACATAACGAAATTAACAGAAATACAAGTGGAAGAAAAAAAGAATAAGAAGAATAAGTACTAGATTTCATTCGTTGATACGAATGATAGGACTTTCTGCTACTTTTGACAAACACTAAAAGTGAAAAAAGTATAAGGATATCAAATTCCTTCCTTTAAATTGTTTTTGTAGGGCCATAACTTCCATAAACTTTGAAAAATAAACCGATTAACTTGGAGGATATCTCAAAAGTAAATGACGATCATTTTTTTTTATTTGTTTCATTTAACTTGGCCTATTTCTATAAACAATGTAACAAAACAATTTATTGGAAATGACATTGTTCCATAGGAGCCATTGCTGCACCTTCAGTAAGAATTAATGCAAATCAAACAAAAAATAAGGCATACAGGTCTTAAAAACCGTTTGATTTCAACATAAAAAAAAATACTTTGACCTTATAGATCACATGACGTCATATGACGTTCCTTTTCTCAGAATGTAAAGAAGACTTGAAGACATACTGAAATTTGACATCAATGCTTCTAATCTTGGATTAGCCATAAAACCTTTGCCTTTTCGAATTTGGGACACCGATTGGCACTACTGGAGCGTAACATACACATTCTGTGAAATTTTGATGAAAATCCGTCCAGAAATAATGGCTGTAGACCGCGTACAAACTTTTGAAGAAAACGTCAAGTTTGGTGTCATATGATGTCATAGACATAAGAAAATCAATGAAATGAAATAATCATTATCTTAAATATATGCAGTAAATTTGTCATTTCCCTGGGATATTTGCAATATATAGAAATTAACGCTTAGATGTCAGAAATTCTTTTTTACCTTATGACGTCATATGACATCAAATGAGGTTCGTCCTCACAGAATATAAGAAGTCTTAGAGACTAATATTCAGTCCAAATATTAGCATTCTAAGTCATCTGGAAGTGATTTTATACGTATTTTAAAATTTGATGTCAGTGGTTCGAATCTTGGATTCGCTATAGAACTATTGCCTTTTTGAATTTGCCAAACCGGACACCGGAATACACAACAAGAGCAGTACATATGCATTCTGTGAAAATTTGATGAAAATCGATCCAGAAATAATGGAAGTATACCGCGTAAAGCCTTTTTGTCCTGACGTCAAATCTGACGTTATATGATGTCACGTTAATATGAAAGACCTTGATTTCTAAAGCTCATTTACTTATGTATATGCCATTAATTTTAATTGTCCTAGGAACTTAACAACATATTTAAATTAACGCGTATATATGAGAAATTCTTTTTGACCTTATGACGTCATATGACGTCAAATGACGTTCATCTTTGCAGAATTTAAAGCCAACTTAGAGACTTAGATATTATCCAAATATCAGCTTTTTAACTCATCTGGAAGCGATTTTATACGTATTTGAAATTTGACGTCAATGGTTCGAATCTTGGATTCGCCATAAAACCTTTGCATTTTCGAATTTGTAAAAACGGACACAGGGATGCACAACTAGAGTGTAACATACACATTCTGTGAAATTTTGATGAAAATCGGCCCAGAAATAATGGCTGTAGACCGCGTACAAACATTCTTAGACAACGTCAAGTTTGACGTCAAAACACGTCATAGTCAAATAAATAATATAGAAATGCAATATGTTCTATCTGAAGCATATGCTATTAAATTTTCATGATGCTCGGACGTTTTCAACATATAAAAATTAACACGTAAAATTTAAAAATTCCTTTTGACCTCATGACGTCGTATGACGTCATATGACGTTCATCTTCAGAGAATGAAAAAAAAACCTAGAGACTTATATTCTGACCATATATCATCTTTCTAACTTATCTTGAAGCGATTTTATACGCATTTGAAATTTGACGTCAATGGTTCGAATCTTGGATTCGCCATAGAACCTTTGCCTTTTCGAATTTTGAAAATCGGTCCAGAAATAATGGCTGTAGACCGCGTACACATATTTTTAGACGACGTCATGTTTGACGTCAAAAAACGTCATGGTCAAATGAAAATGACTGAAATGCAAAATGTTCTATCTGAAGCATATGCTATTAAATTTTCAAGGTGCCCGGACGTTTTCAACATATTGAAGTAAACACGTAAAAAATAGAACTTTCTTTTCACCTCATGACGTCATATGACATCATATGACATTCATCTTCTAAGAATTTAAAGGAAACATCGAGACTAATATTCTGACCAAATATTGGCTTTCTAGGTCATCTGGAAGTGATTTTATACTCATTTGAAATTTGACGTCAATGGTTCGAATCTTGGATTCGCCATAGAACCATTACTTTTGCAAATTTTGAAAACCGGACACCGGGATGCACAACTAGAGCTCAATATACATATTCTGTGAAATTTTGATGAAAATCGGTCCAGAAATGATGGCTGTAGACCGCGTACAAACTTTTTCACCTGGCGTCAAATCTGGCGTTATATGAAGTCATATGAATATGAAATTCATTGCATTCGAAAGCTCATGGTTTGAAATATATGCCATAAAATGTTCATTGTTCTGGGCCATTGGCAACACATCGAAATTAACACAAATATGAGAGGAAGAAAAAAAAAGAATAATAAGAAGAACTAGATTTCATTCGTTGATACGAATGATAGAACTTTCTGCTAACATTGAAAAAATATAAATATTAATACCGTTAGAAAGAATATATATTAAATTCCCTACCTTTTACTTTTTTAACTTTTTGAAATAAGCCATATGGCAAAAATAAATAAATCTTTATTTTGATATCATTTTCTTATAACTTGACCAATTTTAGTATTCTAGGTACCAAAATAAATGGCCTGAAAATCCGAACAATTCCATTGTAGCATATCTGGGTCTAGTTTTATAGGTATTCAAAATATAAGCAATTAAACTTAAACCTCTTAATTCTGCATATCAAAATTCTTTTTTTTTTTTTTTTTCGTGTACAGTCGCAGGAATAAAATATTAAATCACGGTGCATAACCATATCGGCAGGCTCTCTGCGGAAATCGCTATATCGGCAGGCTCTCTGCGTACGCACCGGTCATTCTCTGCCATAAACACTAGCAAACGCTGGACGGAAGGGAAAGAAACAGACCAATGGTCACTTTTCAAAGGTGAGTTGCTCAATATTAAGTATTGCACGGAATATTAGAGTATCTTAGCTATGTATATGCGTGTAAACTTTTCAATTATCAGCGACTGCGACCTGAAACTCGGCCGAACAGTTTAGTGATGTACCAACATAAACACAACTTTCTACAGGCTTCAGCAGGTTATTGCTTTGATTTATTCTACAATATGACCATCGAATGTATTCTTTTAAGTATATTCTTCAAGAAGATATCGGTAAATTGGCCGATCTTAATGTAAATTTCTTGAAACCCCCCTACTTTCGGTTTTGTCGTTGCACGGGAGATCTCTCTGCACATCACTTTTTGAAGCACCGGCAGACTCTCTGCATTTACCACAAGCAGGCTATTTGCAAGCTATGGTTTATCTTATTGTTTACGGTAAATGAATAATTTCATGGGTCCTTAGCCCTAATTTGTGTTTTTAATTTCGTACTTTGCATGTTATTTGTATTGTTTCGTAGTCAGATACAAATCTGTTAAAAGTATATATGTGTTACTTACCTTTTTTTTTTTGACTATTTTGTTGATATAAAATATATAAGATAAATTTCCTCTAGGGTATTGTTTATTACAAAAATTCTCATAATTTGAATCGCCACTATTGCATCTTCCTTCAAAAAAGAGAAAAAGAGAGAGAGACAGAGAGAGAATCAAACATGAAAAAGATATTGTATTAATTAATGAGTCTATTATTTTTAACTTTGTGCTAACTTTATCAGTTTACACATTAACATGCTTGACAAAGCGAAAGTAAATACATAAATGAATGCATGCGTCCATGGATTTAAAGTAACAAATGATTACTAACTCTATCACTTCTTTGTCAAAAACAGGGCCACTAGGGACGTAACTTACATACAATATAATGTTTATAAAATAATAGGCATTTGATATAATCATTTTATTATTCTTAAACATCGTACTGAAGAAAGTAAATTTATTTTATAAGCGTATTTCGAATTATTGTGATTGTTGCGAAGAACAGATACGTCACTGTTAATTTATTAAATTTACAACGGATTTACTTGTGTAATTTCAAAGTCTAGGAGTATTTATGCAGCAGTTAGATTTATGTTTATATGTTTGACGGATTTCGGATTTTACAAGGCCTATGTCACATTTTTTTTAAGAAAATGAATATTAATTTATCTGTTTTAAATATTGACTTTAATATCACTTTCAATTGCCGTAGCAACGCGATAGGCTTAGTTTAAGTTGTTGTTTTTATCAGTATGAATGAACAACATAAATGTGAGAAGAAACACGTCATATCTCACGGCAATTTGCAGCCAAAGAATTTTAATCCTAATCGAATGTGTAATAAGTTGTTGAATATTTCGCAACAAACTGACAGCCTATCCTACTTCTTACATAGGAGAGAATAAACGGTGTGTATTAGAACAATTGAATGCAGTATTTGTTTGTTTGTTTGTTTTGTATTTGTTTTATTTTTTGTTCAAATTATTCGGAGAATATAGGCGGCATCACCCATCCCCTATTTTCTATTTCTTTCACTCCCCCCCCCCCCCCCCCCCCCCCCCCCCCCATTACTATGACAGTTTACCTACCACTGTGTGCATGGACTCACTGCTACATTTTTTTAACTGTTATATTCTTAATAAAACTGTTCAAACATGTTGTATCATTGGTCTTTTTATATTTTATGCAATAAAACATCATTAAATAAGAGGTTTACATAATACATAGCAGAAAAATCCCCCCTTTTCAGCTCACTCCCACCCCCTTTGGGTCCGGACTCCTTTCCCCCCAACAGTGAAAAAAACACTGGAAGGGCAAGAAACATGAAACTGTTATTTCACAACAATAAAACACAAAGTACGCAGGCAGCACGCTTTAAAAAAAATCGCTGGAAAATGCAGAGAGCCTGTGAGGTTGTGTTTAGCCAGCTGGAAGGCTTCCTCACATGAAAAATCCGAAGTCCCTATCGGGATTCGAACCCACAGCGGTGAGGGACTGAGATATTTGTAGTCCACGACTGTAACCGCTCGGCCACGGCGGCACCCTCTAATATTCCGTGCAATACTTAATATTGAGCAACTCACCTTTGAAAAGTGACCATTGGTCTGTTTCTTTTCCTTCCGTCCACCGCTTGCAAGTTTTAATGGCAGAGAATGACCGGTGCGAACGCAGAGAGCCTGCCGATATAGCGATTTCCGCAGAGAGCCTGCCGATATGGTTATGCACCGTGTAAATACTACCATGCAATAGAATCGTCGACGCGTGTAGCCTCGTGAGTTAAATTCCAATAACGCTTGTATATACGATCGAGACGACTGTATTACACAAAGTTACTTCATTTTGCGCTTTTAGCTAACGGACAAATTAGTCTTGAACGGATGACATGTGTTGATCTTTTTTTTTCAAACGTCTACACTTATACACGCTCATGGTATCTCAAGCTGGAAATGAAATTACATTGTACTATAACATATATTTTCACATAGGTTATCATTTATCATAAATTTGGAATATAGTTTATACAACATTTATCGATTGATGCAACAATAAAGTCGGGAAATTGCAATGTTTCAACAACGGTCTAAATGACATGTTTCAAAACGCTCAAAGGATTATGGGTAACGCAATGCTGCAACTAATATGTATAAGTAACGTAAATAAAATGATTTGACAAAATATTAAATCGTCAACACTTGTTTAGTTTGTTTGTTTGTTTGTTTGTTGGGTTTAACGTCCCACCGACAGTATTTCAGTCATTTGGAGACGATGTCTACTTAATGCAGTTATAGTGCTGCCACACTGCAGTGTCACGCCGTAGACATATGGCATGATACCACACCCAGTCACATTATCCTGATACCGAGCCAACCTGTCCTGCAACTACCTTATATGCTGAGCGTCAAGCAAGGGAGCTATAACAGTACCATTTTTTACGACTTTGGTATCGAACCCACGACTTCCCGCTCCCGAGGCGAACGCTCTAACCACTCGGCCACCGGGAACGGTACACTTGTTTAGCCAGTAATTTCAATATGATATAAGTAAAAAGTTTTTTTTTTTTTTCAATTTCTATGACTAATACATATCTGTAAACTTACATTTTCCGAAAATGCTTCAATTAAGGTGAAAGCGAAAGTAGGATATTTTCTGAAAACTCTTACACTTGGGTTTATATTCGTATTTTTGATGTAACTTCCTTATACTTTAATCAATTTTAAAACTCTAGGTACCAAAATAATCGTCTTAAAATTCTCTACATCTCACTTGCTTAATGTGTACTTATTTCTAATGAGCTTTGAGATATTAGCCGTAGAACTTTGACAACACGGCAGAATCGCTGAAATTCTACATGTTTAAATTCTTATTTTTTATGTAACTTCCTTATACTTTGTTCAATTTAAAAACTTAAGGTACCAAAATAATCGTCTAAAAATTCTCTACATTTCACATACTTTATCTATAGGAATATTTTAATATTTTTTGAGATACAAGCTCTTAAACCTCCTGAAAAATGAAAAAATCACCAAAGTTATATGCACGAAATTCGTTTTTTCCCCATTACTCCATGAATCTTAGGTCAATAATTAAACTTTAAGCATCAAAAGAACGGCCAAACATTGCTTTACAAATAATATTCATCATCAAAAGTAAACGGTTTTCGAGATATAAACAGTTAAACACACTGGGGGTTACCAAATTTTCATTTTTCCTCCATAACTCAACCGATTCAACCCCGATTATCAAAAACTAAATATCATCTGAAAGGTCTTTCTAAGCACTACAAATTATACGCATAGTGTCTCGATAGAATATTTACCGTTTTTGAGATATTTAAGGCCGAAGAAAAACCCGATAATTGATATATGACCTTGACCTTTGTGACTTTCCGGAAACGGATGTGACATGGCTCCATAGAATCTAATACTGCATCTTCAGACACAATTTCAAGCAAATCATACAAAAAATAAAGCCTACAGGGCTTAAAAACCGTTAAGTTTTAATACGAAAGTTTTAATAGCATTATGACGTCATGTGACGTCATATGGCGTTCATCTTTTCAGAATGTAAAGAAGACATAGAGACTAATATTCAGTCAAAATATCAGCTTTCTAGCTTTTCTGGAAGCGATTTTATACGCATTTGAAATTTGACGTCATTAGTTCGAATCTTGGATTCGCCATAAAACCTTTGCCTTTTCGAATTTGGAAAAAACGGACACCGGGATGCACAACTACACATTCTGTGAAATTTTGATGAAAATCGGACCAGAAATAATGGCTGTAGACCGCGTACAAACATTTTCAACTGACGTCAAATCTGACGTTATATAATGTCACATGAATATGAAATTCATTGCATCCGAAAGCTCATGGTTTGAAATATATGCCATAAAATTATCGTTGTTCTGGGCAAATGGCAACACATCGAAATTAACACAAATATAAGAGGAAGAAAAAAAGCATATCGACATAACTTAAATAAACTTTGAAAAATAAACCGTTTAACTTGGAGGATATGGCTAAAGTAAATGAAAATCATTTTTTTAAATCGATTTATTTAACTTGGACTAATTTTATAATCTATGTTACAAATAAAATTTATTTAAAATGCTTACAATTCGAATTCCATCCTGTAATAATGGCTGTAGACCGCGTACAAGCTTGTGTAGACAACGTCAAGTTTGATGTCATATGACGTCATAGGCATAAGAAAAACAATGAAATGTAAAATTAAGTATCTTAAATATATCAAGTAATTTTTTCATGCTCCTTGCAACTTTACAACATATAGAAATTAACGCGTAGATATATTAACATTCTTTTTGACCTTATGACGTCAAATGACGTTAATCCTCACAGAATATAAATAAGTCTTAAAGACTAATATTCAGTCCAAATATCAACTTTCTAAATTATCTGGAAGCGATTTTATATGTATTTTAAATTTGACGTCAATTGTTCGAAACTTGGATTCGCCGTAGAACCATTGCCTTTTCGAATTTGTAAAACGGGACCTGGGATACACAACTAGAGCGTTACATATACATTATGTGAAATTTTGATGACAATCGGTCCAAAAATAATGGCTGTACACAGCGTAAAACCTTTTTGTCCTGACGTAAAATCTGACGTGATATAACGTCACATTAATATGAATTACATTGCATTCTAAAGCTCATGGATTGATGTATATGCCATTTGAATTTCAAGGCCCTGGGAAGTTAATAACATATTTAAATTAACGCGTATATATCAGAAATTCTTTTTGACCTTTTGACGTCATATGACGTCAAATGACGTTCATCTTCATAGAATGTAAAGCTGCCTTAGAGACTTATATAGTACATGTATCCAAATATTAGATTTCTTACTCATCTGGAAACGATTTTATACGTATTTGAAATTTGACGTCAATGGTCCGAATAAAACCTTTGCATTTCGAATTTGAAAAAAATGGACACCCGCATGCACAATTAGACCGAATATAAGTCTCTAAGTTTTCCTTACATTCTCAGAAGATTAACGTCATATGACGTCATATGGTGAAAAGAAATATTTAATGTTCACGTGTTAATTTTTATTTGTTGAAAACGTCCGAGCACCTTAAATATATAAAAACCTATGCTTCAAATAGAACATTTTGTATTTCAATAATTTTCATTTGGCTATGACGTGTTTTGACGTGAAACTTGACGTCGTCTAAAAATGTTTGTACGCGATCTACAGCCATTATTTCTGCGCCGATTTTCATCAAAATTTCACAGAATGTGTATGTTACACTCTAGATTTGCATACCGGTGTCCTTTTTTCCAAATTCGAAAATGCAAAGGTTTTTTGGCGAATCCAAGATTCGAACCATTGACGTCAAATTAAAAATACGTATAAAATTGCTTCCAGATGAGTTAAAATGCTGATATTTTGACAGTATATAAGTCTCTAAGTGGGATTTAAATTCTGCGAAGGTGAATGTCATTTGACGTGATATGACGTCATAAGGTCAAAAAGAATTTCTCATATATACGCGTTAATTTTAATATGTTGTTAAGTTCCCAGGACAATTAAAATTTAAGGGCATATACATAATTAAAAGCTCTTTTGAATGCAAGGTCTTTCATATTTACGTAACGTCAAATAACGTCAGATTTGACGTCAGGAAAAAAGGCTTTACGCGGTATACAGCCATTATTTCTGGACCGATTTACATCAAAATTTTACAGAATGCATATGTACTGCTCTTGTTGTGTATTCCGGTGTCCGGTTTGGCAAATTCAAAAAAGCAATAGTTCTTTGGCGAATCGAAGATTCGAACCACTGGCGTCAAATTTCAAATACGTATAAAATCACTTCCAGATGACTCAGAATGCTGATATTTGGACTGAATATTAGTCTCCATGCCTTCTTCCTATTCTATAAGGGCGAACGTCATTTGACGTCATATGACGTCATAAGGTCAAAAAGAATTTCTCATATATACGCGTTAATTTTAATATGTTGTTAAGTTCCCAGGACAATTAAAATTTAATAACATATACATAAATAAAAGTTCTTTTGAATGCAAGGTCTTTCATATTTACGTAACGTCAAATAACGTAAGATTTGACGTCAGGAAAAAAGGCTTTACGCGGTATACAGCCATTATTTCTGGACCGATTTACATCAAAATTTTACAGAATGCACATGTACTGCTCTTGTTGTGTATTCCGGTGTCCGGTTTGGCAAATTCAAAAAAGCAATAGTTCTATGGCGAATCGAAGATTCGAACCACTGGCGTCAAATTTCAAATACGTATAAAATCACTTCCAGATGACCCAGAATGCTGATATTTGGACTGAATATTAGTCTCTATGCCTTCTTCCTATTCTATCAGGGCGAACGTCATTTGACGTCATATGACGTCATAAGGTCAAAATAATTTCTATCAACTACACGTTAATTTTTATATATTACTAAGGTCCCAGGAGCATGACAAATTTACTGTTTATATTTAAGGTAATGAAGATTTCATTTTATTGATTTACTTATGTCTTTGACGTCATATGACATCAAACTTGACGTTGACTTCACAAGTTTGTACGCGGTCTACAGACATTTTTTTCTTGACGGATTTTCATCAAAATTCAGCAGAAATTGTATGTTACGCTCTAATCGGTGTCCGTTTTTTTAAATTCGAAAAGGCAAAGGTTTTAGCGTAAGTCTCCAAGTGTTCTTTACATTCTGAGAAGATGAACGTCATATGACATCATGTGACCTCATCAGGCCAAAGTTATTTTTCTGTTGAAATTAAACGATTTTAAGACCTGAAGGCCTTATTTTTTGTTTGATTTGTATGAATTCTTATTGTAGGTGCAGCATTTGATCCTTTAGAACAATGTCATTTCCATTTTGAGAAAAATGTTAAGTTCAATCATTGTTCATATCTTGAAAACCTCTAAAGCTGGACCGAATTATGTGACAATCGAATTGTAAGCATTTACAATATTTTTTTTGTTACGTAGATCATAAGAAAAGGACAAGTTAAATGAAATTGATATAAAAAACAATGATTTTCAGTTACTTTTGCCCTCCAAGTAAATCGGTTTATTTTTCAAAGTTTATGGAGTTATGGCCATACAAAAACAAGTAAAAAGTAGGAATTTGATATCCTTTTCGCTTTTAGTGTTTGACAAATGTAGTAGAATGTCCTGTCATTCGTATCAACAAATGAAATCTAGTTCTTCTTCTTATTATTATTTTCCTCCTTTTCTACGCGTTAATTTCTATATGTTGCTATGGTCCAAGGCCGATGAAAATGGCATATACGTCAGATGCTGAAATTTTGATTCCAATGATATTCATATGCCTATGACGTCATATGACGTCACATTTGACGTTGTCTACAAAAGATTTTACGCGGTCTACAGCCATTATTTCTTGACCGATTTTCATCAAATTTTCACAGAATGTGTATGTTAGGCTCTAGTTGTGCATCTCCGTGTCAGTTTTTCCAAATTCGAAAATGCAAAGGTTTTATGGCGAATCCAATATTCGAACCATTGACGTCAAATTTTAAATACGTATAAAATCGCTTCCCGATGAGTTAGAAAGCTGAAAGTTAGATAGAATATAAGTCTCTAAATGGGCTTTAAATTCTGTGAAGATGAACGTCATTGGACGTCATATGACGTCATAAGGTTAAAAATAATTTCTGATATATACGCGTTATATTTAATATATTGTTAAGTTCCCAGGACCATGGAAAATTATTGGTATATACATAAATTCATTTGCTTTAGAATGCAATGCATTTCATATTAATGTGACGTTATATCACGTCAGATTTGACGTCAGGACAAAAAGGTTTTACAGCCATTACAGCCAGCAGTGTACAGCCATTATTTTTGGATCGATTTTCTTCAAAATTTCACAAATTGAATATGTAATGTTCTAGTTGTGTATTCCGGGTCCGATATTCTAAATTCGAAAAGGTACTGGTTCTATGGCGAATCCAAGTTTCGAACCATTGACGTCAATTTTCAAATACGTATAAAATCGTTTCCAGATGATTTAGAAAGTCGATATTTGGACTAAATTTTAGTCTTTAAGACTCATTTCTATTCTGTGAGGATTAATGTCATTTGACGTCAAAAGATCAAATGAATGTTTGATATCTACGCGTTAATTTTTCATGTTGCAAAGTATCAAGGGGCATGAGAAATTTACTTGATATCTTTTAGATACTTCATATTTCATTTCATTGATTTCCTTATGCGTATGACGTCATATGACATTAAACTTGACGTTGTCTACACAAGTTTATACGCGGTCTACAGCCATTATTTCTGGGAGGATTTTCATCAAAATTTCACAGAATGTGTATGTTACGCTCTAGATGTGCCAACCGGTCTCCGTTTAACCAAATTTGAAAAAGCAAGGATTTTATGACTAATCCAATATTAGAAGCAGTGACGTCAAATTTCAGTTCAGATACGTATAAAATCACTTCTAGATGAGATAGAAAGCCAATATTTGGAATGAATATAAGTCTCCAAGTATTCTTTACATTCTGAGAAGATGTGACCTTATAAGGTCAACGTTAATTTTGTTAAAATTAAGCGGTTTTTCAAACCTGTAGGTCTTATTTTTTGTTTCATTTGCATGATTTTTTTACTGAAGGTGCATCATGTGATCCTATGGAACAATGTCACTTCCATTTCCGAAAATTGTTAAATGAAATCATTTCTTTTATATTGAAAACCTCTAAGCTAGACCGAATCATGTGAAAATCGAATTATAAGCATATTTAACAATTTAATTTGTTACATAGTTGATAGAAATAGCCCAAATTTAAAAAAAATCGATATAAAAAATGATTTTCAGTTACTTTTGCCATATCCTCCAAGTTAAATGGTTTATTTTTCAAAGTTTATTTGTTTTTTTGTTTTTTGCTTTTAGTGTTTGACAAAAGTAGCAGAAAGTCCTATCATTCGTATCAACGAATGAATCTAGTTTATCTTGTTTTAATTAGTTAAGACATCAGAAAAAAAACACTGATTCACATTAAGGAAAGAACGAAATATATTAATAATAATCGTTTAAAAAAGTCGGTGTCAGCGGAAGATATCAAGGCTAGGAATACCCTGGAAATACCAAATCAAACGAGTTAATGCATGTTCTGTAAGATGTTTAAAAACGTTATATCAATTTCAATTCTTGTATTTACCAAATTCGTAAACATAGGTACTGGTATAGCTCCCTTGCTGGCGCTCAGCTTAATCAGGGTAGTTCCAGGACTCATGGCCCGGTGTCCGGATAATGTGACTGGGTGTGGTATCATACCACCTGTCTACGACGTGATACTAGACATGTCTCCAAAAGACTTAAATACTGTCGGTGGGACGTTAAAACCTAATAAACTGTACTTGTATTTTAGTGATTAATTTAGCATCATTTTCTTTCCTTAGGAGTCCGCTTGGATCGAGTTGATAATCATCCCTTTGCAAAAAATATTTCCGAAACTCCTCATTCTTATGTAAATGTTTATCTATAAACATGATTATTTAAGCAACTGTACTAAATGTTTACAAAAGACGTCAAATTGCGCCAGTGTGCACACCTCGTGTGTAGGGATCGGTGTAGTAAACACTGCCATATATGATATCACGTGAATAAGGCGGAGCATAATTTCAAATAATGACATGCGCATTTCGCCGTAAACTCTTAACAGTTAAATCACAATTAAGTAAGACAAGTCTCGCAAAATCTCGAACGCTTAACAAATTAAATCGACCAGGAATTTGAAATTTTGGGCTCACTGATTAGATAGAAATAGCGGGCAAACTCTAAACAAAGTTACTCCATTTGGCCCTTTTAGCTAACGGACAAATTAGCTTGCAGCGTCTTGAACGGATGACATGTGTTGAGCATTTTGTTTCAAACGTCTACACTTATACACGCCCATTGTATCTCAAGCTGGCAATTAAATTATATTGTACTATAACATATATTTTCACATAGGTTATCATTTATCATAAATTTGGAATATAGCTTTTACAACATTTATCGATTTATGCAACAATAAAGTCGGGAAATTGCAATGTTTCAACAACGGTCTAAATGACATGTGTCAAAACGCTCAAAGGATTATGGGTAACGCAATGCTGCAACTGATATGTATAATTAACGTAAATAAAATGATTTGACAAAACATTAAATCATTGTCAACACTTGTTTAGTTTGTTTGTTTGTTTTTTGGGTTTAACGTCCCACCGACAGTATTTCAGTTATTTGGAGACGATGTCTACTTAATGCAGTTATAGTGCTGCCACACTGCAGTATCACGCCGTAGACATGTGGCATGATACCACACCCAGTCACATTATCCTGATACCGAGCCAACCAGTCATGCAACTACCCTTATATACTGAGCGTCAAGCAAGGGAGCTATAACAGTACCATTTTTTACGACTTTAGTATGTCGTGGTCGGGGATCGAACCCACGACCTCCCGCTCGCGAGGCGGACGCTTTAACCACTCGGCCAGCGGAAACGGTACGCTTGTTTAGCTAGTAATATCAATATGATATAAGTAAAAAAAAATTGAAATTTATATGACTAAAACATAACTGTAAACTTACATTTTCCGAAAATGCTTCAATTAACGTGAAAGTGAAAGTAGGATATTTTTCGAAAATTCTTATAATTCGGATTAAATTCGTATTTTTGACTTAACTTCCTTATACTTTAATCAATTTTAAAACTCTAGGTGCCAAAATAATCGTCTTAAAATTCTCTACATCTCATTTGCTTAATGTGCGCACTTATCTCGAATGAGTTTTAAGATATTAGCCATAAAACTTTGACAACATGGCAGAATCGCTGGAAGTCTACATGTTTAAATTCTTATTACCGAAATAATCGTCTGAAAATTCTCTACATTTCACACGCTTTATGTTTAGGAATATTACTAATACTTTTTGAGATAGAATCTTTTAAACCTCCTGAAAAAAAAAGAAGAAAAAAACCAAATCTTTATGCACGAATTTCGTTTTTTCCCATTACTCCATGAATCTTTGGCCAATCATTAAACCTTAAGCATCAAAAGAACGGCCAAACATTGCTCTACAAATAATATTCATAATTATATTTTCAAAAATCAAAGGTTTTCGAGGTATTAACTGTTAAACACACTGGGGGTTACCAAATTTTTATTTTTCCGCCATAACTCAACTGATTCAACCCCGGTCATCAAAAACTAAATAGCATCTGAAAGGTCTTTCTAAGCACTACAAATTTTCAGATATTTAAGGATGAAGAAAAACCCGATAATTGATATATGACCTTGACCTTTGAGATTTTCCGGAAACGGAAGTGACATGGCTCCATAGAATCTAATACTACATATTCAGACAAAATTTCAAGCAAATCATACAAAAAATAAAGCCTACAGGGCTTAAAACCGTAACGTTTTAATACGAAAGTTTTATTAGCATTATGACGTCATGTGACGTCATATGGTGTTCATCTTTTCAGAATGTAAAGAAACCCAAGAGAATAATATTCAGTCCAAATATCAGCTTTCTAGCTTTTCTGGATGCGTACGCATTTGCAATTTGACGTCATTAGTTCGAATCTTGGATTCGCCATAAAACCTTTGCCTTTTCGAATTTGGAAAAACGGACACCGAAAGGCACAACTAGAGCCTAACATACACATTCTGTGAAATTTTGATGAAAATCGGTCCAGAAATAATGGCCATAGACCGCGTATAATCTTTTTCACCTGACGTCGAATCTGATGTTATATGACGTCATATGAATATGAAGTTCATTGCATCCGAAAGCTCATAGTTTGACATATATGCCATAAAATTTTCATTGTCCATGGCAACACCTCAAAATTAACACAAATATAAGAAGAAGAAAAAAATAATAAGAAGAAGAAAAAGAACTAGATTTCGTTTGCACGGCAAACGATAGGACTTTCTGCAAACCGTTAAAATCTCTGAAAATTATTGATATGGAATACGCAGAAATTATTAGGTTTCTAGAGTTTAACCTATACATTCTTTGAAAATTTTAGACGAATTTCATCAATTCATAATGTCTGCAGAGCGCTTACAAACTTTTTGATCTGACGTCTATTCTGGTGTCATATCAATAAGAATATTATTGCATATGAAAATTCAGCATATTTAACATATGCTATAATATTTTTGTAATTCTGGACCATTGGGATCACATTGAATTTATTGCACCAGAAATGAAAACATATTATAATCCTATAACGTCAAATGACGTCTGGCCTATGGAAATCTAAAGAAAACGTTTTGAATTACAACATGTGTGAAATTCAGCTTTTTACCTCGAATAGGGTCTCTGAAATACTAAACTTAATTCCGAGGTCATATTTTCGAAACTTGGTTTCACCACAGAACCTCGGTCTTTTCAATATTTTGAAAACGAAAGTAAAGATGCCCTACATAATCCTTGCTTTTTCATATTTGGTAAAACGGAGACGGGTTGGCACATCTAAAGCGTAACATACACATGATGTGAAATTTTGATGAAATTCCGTCCTAAAATAATGGCTGTAGACCGCGTACAAACTTGTGTAGACGTCAAGTTTGATATCATATGACGTCATAGGCATAAGAAAAACAATGAAATGAAATATTAAGTATCTTAAATAAGTAAATTTTTCATACCCCATTGGAACTTTGCAACATATAGAAATTAACGCTCAGATATCAAACATTCTTTTTGACCTTATGACGTAAAATGACGTTAATCCTCACATAATAGAAATAAATCTAAAAGACTAATATTCAGTCCAAATATCCACTTTCTAAATCATCTGAAAGCGATTTTATACGTATTTGAAATTTGACGTCAATGGTTCGAAACTTGGATTCGCCATAGAACTATTGCCTTTTCGAATTTGGAAAACCGGACAAGGAATATACAACAAGAGCGTTACATGTACATTCTGTGAAATTTTGATGAAAATCGGTCCAAATATAATGGCTGTACACCGCGAAAAACCTTTTTGCCCTGATATCAAATCTTACGTGATATAACGTTACATTATGATGGAATACATTGCATTCTTAAGATCATGGATTGATGTATAATTACAAAAATGTATTAAATTTCCATGGTCCTGGAAAGTTAACAACATATTTGAATTAACGCGTATATATTAGAAATTCTTTTTGACCTTATGACGTCATCTGAAGTCAAATGACGTTCATCTTCATAGAATATAAAGCAGACTTGGAGACTTATATACTTACCAAATATTATTTTTCTAGCTCATCTGGAAGCGATTTTATACGCATTTGAAATTTGACGTCAATGGTTCGAATCTTGGATCCGCCATAAAACCTTTGTATTTTCGAATTTGGTAAAAACGGACACCGGGATGCACAACTAGAGCCTAACATACACATTTTCTGTGAAATTTTGATGAAAATCGGCCCAGAAATAATGACTGTAGACCGCGTACAAATATTTTAAGACGACGTCAAGTTTGACGTCAAAACACGTCATAGACAAATGAAAATTATTGAAATGCAAAATATTTTATCTGAAGCATAGGCTATTAAATTTTCATGGTGCTCGGACGTTTTCAACATATAAAAATTAACACGTAAAATTTAGAAATTACTTTTCACTTCATGACGTCATATGACGTCATACGACATTCATCTTCTGAGAATATAAAGGAAACCCTAAAGACTTATATCCTGTCCAAATATCATCTTTCTAGCTCATCAGTAAGCGATTTTGTACGCATTTGAAATTTGACGTCAATGGTTCGAATCTTGGATTCGCCATAGAACCTTTGCCTTTTCAAATGCACAACTAGAGCCTAACATACACATTCTGTGAAATTTTTATGAAAATCGGTCCAGACGTCAAAACACGTCATAGCCAAATAAAAAATTATTGGAATGCATATGCTATCAAATTTTTAAGGTGCTCGGAAGTTTTCAACATATAAAAATTAATACGTAAAAATTAAAAATTACTTTTCACCTCATTACGTCATATGGCGTTCATCTTCTGAGAATGTAAAGAAAACCTAGAGACTTATATTCTGTCTAAATATCATCTTTCTAGCTCATATGTAAATGATTTTGAAATTTGACGCCAATGGTTCGAATCTTGGATTCGCCATGAAACCATTGCCTTTTCGAATTTTGAAAAACGGACACCGGAATGCACAACTAGAGACTAATATACAAATTCTGTGAAATTTTGCTGAAAATCGGTCAACAACTAACGGCTGTAGACCGCGTACAAACTTTTTTAGACTACGTCAAGTGCGACGTCATATGACGTCATAGGCATATGAAAATCATTAAAATCAAAATTTCAGCATCTGAAGTATATGCCATCAAATTTTCATTGTCCTTGGACTATTGCAACATTTCGAAATAAACGCGTAGAAAAGATGAAAAAAAGAATAATAATAACTAGATTTCGTTTGCACGGTAAACGATAGGACTTTCTGCAAACCGTTAAAAACTCAATCAAACTGAAAATTATAGGTACGGAATACTCAGAAAATATTAGGTTTCTAGTGTGTAACCTATACATTCTTTGAAAGTTTTAGAAGAATTCATCAATTCATAATGTCTGCAGAGCGCTTACAAACTTATAATCTCATTACGTCAAATGACGGGCCGTTTTAAATTTGTAAAATAAGAGACTAATTTCGAGGTCATATTTTCGAAACTTGGTTTCACCACAGAATCTTGGTCTTTTCAATATTTTGAAAACGAAAGTAAGGATGCACAAGAAAAGCCTTAAACCTTCTGTGAAATGTACTAGAAAATTGATTAAAAAATAAATTCTACAGAGCGTATACGAACGTTTAAACAGACGTCAAATCTAGGGTCTTATGACGTCCTATGAATTTGAAAATCATTGCATTCGAAAATATTTGCCATACAATTTTCATTGTTCTTGGCCTTTGCCAATAACATTTTCCGAAAATGTTTAAAATTATGTAAAAGTGAAAGTAGGGTATTTTCCGAAAGTGCTTAATTTAAACTGTAGCAATACCTAGTGACCGTGACATGGCTAAAGGTATCAAAACCAAGACAAATCTATCAACTTTATTTAAAATCTTTTAGACCTTCTGACGTCATATGATATCGGGATGCACAACTAAAGCCTAACATACACATTCTGTGAAATCTTGATGAAAATCGGTCAAGAAATAATGGCTGTAGACCGCGTACAAACATTTCTAGACGACGTCAAGTTTGACGTCAAAACACGTCTTGACTTAAATGCAAAATGTTCTATCTAAAGCAAATGGTTTTGATTTTTTTTTTCAAGGTGCTTTAACGTTTGCAACAAATAGAAGTTAACACGTAGAAATAAGAAATTATCTTTCCCCTTATGACGTCATATGATGTCAAATGACGTTCATCTTCACAGAATGTAAAGCACTCTTGGAGAATTATATCAAAAAATCAGCTCCTTAACTCATCTGGAAGCGATTTTTTACGTATTTGAAATTTGACGTCAATGGTTCGAATCTTGGATTCGCCATAAAACCTTTGCCTTTTCGAATTTGGCAAAAGGGACACCGGAGTGCACAACTAGAGCCTTACATATATATTCTGTGAAATTATAGAGAAAATCGGTCCAGAAATAATGGCTGTAGACCGCGAACAAACTTTTGTAGACAACGTAAAGTGTGACGTCATATGACGTCATAGTCATATGAAAATCATTGAAATCAAAATTTCAGTATTTGATGTGTAACCCATTAAATTTTCATGATCCTGTGACTTTTACAACATATAGAAATTAAGGCGTAGAAAAGAAGAGAAAAAGAATAAGAAATATATATTAAATTCCCTACCTTTTACTTTTTCTTTTTCGTATGGACTTCTCATGCATGAACTTTGTGAAGTTAGCCATATGGCAAAAATAAATAAATCTTTATTTTGATATCGCTTTATTATAACTTGACCAATTTTCGAACCCACAGCGGTGAGGGGCTGAGATATTCCAATTTTAGTATTGTAGGTACCAAAATGTATGTCCTGAAAATCACTACAATTCAATTGTAGCATATTTGGGTCTAGTTTTATAGGTTTTCAAAATATAAGCAATTAAACTTAAACCTATTAATTCTGCATATCAAAATTCTTTTTTTTAATTTCGTGTACAGCCGCGGGAATAAAACCTTAAATGCTACCATGCAATAGAATCGTCGACGCGTGTAGCCTCGTGAGTTAAATTTCAATAATGCTTGTACATACGATGGAGACGACTGTAGTACGTTAAAGTTAGTGTTTATTAAGAGAGAATTTAACAGTTAAGAAGCAAGATCGAGCGAGTGACGGCTTCTTAACTGTTAAATTGTCTCTTAATAAACACTGACTAACTTATAGTTTCCCCGCCCTATTACTGCGTTACGCTGCTATATTAGGAGATGACGTCATATAAATGTTACGTCAGCGTGTTGTTAAAGTATTCACACACGTGCACGTGCTTTCCAAATATGGATGTAACACATAAATTTCGCGCATTTTTTGACCGTCGGCTCATTTCTTTTTCAGACTTCAATCAAGAGGCACGGAAATTTAATTTATGTGATGGCTGTTTTTATTTATTTATCTTCTTTTAATAAGTTAAGACATCAGAAAATATCAACTGATTGACATTAAGGAAAGAACGAAATATGTAAATAATAATCGTTTAAAAAAGTCGGTGTCAGCGGAAGATATCAAGGCTAGGAATACCCTGGAGATACCAAATCAAACAAGTTAATACATGATCTGTAAGTTGTTTAAAAACGTTATATCAATTTCAATTCTTGTATTTACCAAATTCGTAAACAAAGGTACTGGTATAACTCCCTTGGTTGGCGCTCAGCTTAATCAGGGTAGTTCCAGGACTGATGACCCAGTGTCCGGATAATGTGACTGGGTGTGGTATCATGCCAACTGTCTACGACCTGATACTGTGCAGTGTGACAACACTACATTTGTGTCAAGTAGACATTGTCTCCAAAAGACTTAAATACTCACGGTGGGACGTTAAACCTAATAAACTGTACTTGTATTTTAGTATTTAATTTAGCATATTTTTCTTTCCTTAGGAGTCCGTTTGGATCGAGCTGGTAATCATCCCTTTGCAAAAAATTTCCGAAACTCCTCATTCTTATGTAAATGTTTATCTTTAAACATGATTATTTAAGCAACTTTACTAAATATTTACAAAAGACGTCAACATGCGCCAGTGTGTACACCTCGTGTGTAGGGATCGGTGTAGTAAACACTGCCATATATGATTTCGCCGTAAATTCTTAACAGTTAAATCACAATTAAGTAGACAAGTCTCGCAAAATCTCAAACTCTTAACAAATTAAATCGACCAGGAATTTGAAAATTTGGGCTCACTGATTAGATAGAAGTAGCGGGCAAACTCTAAACAAAGTTACTCCATTTGGCCCTTTTAGCTAACGGACAAATTAGCTTGCAGCGTCTTGAACGGATGACATATGTTGATTATTTTGTTTCAAACGTCTTCACTTATACACACCCATTGTATCTAAAGCTGGCAATAAAATTACAATGTACTATAACATATATTTTCACATAGCTTATCATTTATCATAAATTTGGAATATAGCTTGTACAGCATTTATCGATTTATGCAACAAAAGGGAAATTAATTTAAAACGGTCTAAATGACATGTGTCAAAACGCTTAAAGGATTTGGTAACGCAATGCTGCACCTTATATGTATAAGTAACGTAAATAAAATGATTTGACACAACATTAAATCATTGTCAACACTTGTTAAGTTCGTTGTTGGGTTTAACGTCCCACCGACAGTATTTCAGTCATTTGGAGACGATGTCTACTTCATGCGGGTATAGTGCTGCCACACTGCCGTATCACGCCGTAGACATCATCCTGATATTGAGCTAACCAGTCCTGCAACTACCCTTATATAATGAGCGTCAAGCAAGGGAGCTATAACAGTACCATTTTTTACGACTTTGGTATGTCATGGTCGGGGATCGAACCCACGACCTCCCGCTCCCGAGGCGGACGCTTTAACCACTCGGCCACGTGGAACGCTACGCTTGTTTAGCTAGTAATATCAATATGATATAAGTAAAAAGTTTTTTTGCAATTTATATGACTAATATATAGCTGTAAGCTTACATTTTCCGAAAATGCTTCAAATGACGAGAAAGTAAAAGTAGGATATTTTTCGAAAATTCTTATATTTTTAATGTAACTTCCTTATACTTTAATCAATTTTAAAACTCTAGGTACCAAATTAATCGTCTTAAAAATCTCTACATCTCACTTGCTTAATGTGTGCACTTATTTCTAATGAGTTTCAAGATAGTTTTAAAACTTTGACAACACGGCAGAATCGCTGAAATTCTACATGTTTAAATTCTTATTTTTGATGTAACTTCCTTATACTTTGATCAATTTCAAAACTTAAGGTACCAAAATAATCGTCCGAAAATTCTCTACATTTCACATGCTTTATGTATAGGAATATTTCAATACTTTTTTGAGATAGAAGCTCTTAAATCTCCTGAAAAATGAAAAAATCACCAAAGCTATATGCACGAATTTCGTTTTTTTCCCATTACTCCATAAATCTTTGGCCAATCATAAAACTTTAAACATAAAAAAAACGACCAAACATTGCTCTACAAATAATATTCATTATCATATTTTAAAAAATCAAAAGTGTTCGAGGTATAAACTGTTAAACACAATGGGGGTTACCAAATTTTCATTTTTCTGTCTTAACTCAACCGATTCAACCCCGATCATCAAAAACTAAATATCATCTGAAAGGTCTTTATAAGCACTACAAATTATACGCATAGTGTCTCGATAGAATATTTACCGTTTTTGATATATTTAAGGATGAAGAAAAAGCCGATAATTGATATATGACCTTGACCTTTGGGATTTTCCGGAAACGGAAGTGACATGGCTCCATAGAATCTAATACTGCATCTTCAGACAAAATTTCAAGCAAATTATACAAAAAATAAAGCCTACAGAGCTTAAAAACCGTTACGTTTTAATACGAAAGTTTTATTAGCATAATGACGTCATGTGACGTCATATGGCTTTAAATCTTTTAGAATGTAAAATAATCTAGGAGACTAATATTCAGTCCAAATATCAGCTTTCTAGCTCATCTGGAAGCGATTTTGTACGCATTTGAAATTTGACGTCATTAGTTCGAATCTTGGATTCGCCATAAAACCTTTGCCTTTTCGAATTTGGAAAAACGGACACCGAAAGGCACAACTAGAGCCTAGGATACACATTCTGTGAAATTTTGATGAAAATCGGTTCAGAAATAATGGCTGTAGACCGCGTACAAACTTTTTCACCTGACGTCAAATCTGACGTTATATGACGTCATATGAACCTGAAAATCATTGCATCCGAAAGCTCATGCGGCTTTGCCGTGCATGACCGATTTAATTTCATTAACGCTTACTAAAAAAACACTAACCTATACTTCATTAACACTGACTAACTTAGAGTTTGCCCCGCCCTATTACTGCGTTATGCTGCTATATTAGGAGATGACGCCATATAAGTGTTACGTCAGCGTGTTGTTTAAGTATTCACACACGTGCACGTGCTTTCCAAATATGGATGTAACACATAAATTTCGCGCATTTTTTGACCGTCGGCTTTCAGATTTCATTCAATTTATGTGATGGCTGTTTTTTTTATTTATTTATCTTCTTTTAATTAGTTAAGACATCAGAAAAATCAACTGATTAAGGAAAGAAACGAAATATGTAAATAATAATCGTTTAAAAAAGTCGGTGTCAGCGGAAGATATCAAGGCTAGGAATACCCCGGAAATACCAAATCAAACAAGTTAATACATGATCTGTAAGTTGTTTAAAAACTTATATCAATTATTTCAATTCTTGTATTTACCAAATTCGTAAACATAGGTACTGGTATAGCTCCCTTGGTTGGCGCTCAGCTTAATAAGGGTAGTTCCAGGACTGATGGCCCGGTGTCCGGATAATGTGACTGGGTGTGGTATCATGCCAACTGTCTACGACCTGATACTGTGCAGTGTGACAACACTACATTTGTGTCAAGTAGACATTGTCTCCAAAAGACTTAAATACTCACGGTGGGACGTTAAACCTAATAAACTGTACTTGTATTTTAGTATTTAATTTAGCATATTTTTCTTTCCTTAGGAGTCCCTTTGCAAAAAATATTTCCGAAACTCCTCATTCTTATGTAAATGTTTATCTATAAACATGATTATTTAAGCAACTTTACTAAATGTTTACAAAAGACGTCAACATGCGCCAGTGTGCACACCTCGTGTGTAGGGATCGGTGTAGTAAACACTGCCATATATGATATCACGTGAATAGGGCGGAGAATAATTTGAAATAATGACATGCGCATTTCGCCGTAAACTCTTAACAGTTTCATCACAATTAAATAGACAAGTCTCGCAAAATCTCGAACTCTTAACAAATTAAATCGACCAGGAATTTGAAATTTTGGGCTCACTGATTAGATAAAAATAGCGGGCAAACTCTAAACAAAGTTACTCCATTTGGCCCTTTTAGCTAACGGACAAATTAGCTTGCAGCGTCTTGAACGGATGACATGTGTTGATTATTTTGTTTCAAACGTCTACACTTATACACGCCCATTGTATTTCAAGCTGGCAATTAAATTATATTGTACTATAACATATATTTTCACATAGCTTATCATTTATCATAAATTTGGATTGATGCAACAATGAAGTCGGGAAATTGCAATGTTTCAACAACGGTCTAAATGACATGTGTCAAAACGCTCAAAGGATTATGGGTAACGCAATGCTGCAACTGATATGTATAAGTAACGTAAATAAAATGATTTGACACAACATTAAATCATTGTCAACACTTGTAAAGTTTGTTTGTTTGTTGGGTTTAACGTCCCTCCGACAGTAATTCAGTCATTTGGAGACGATGTCTACTTCATGCGGGTATAGGGCTGCCACACTGCAGTATCACGCCATAGACATGTGGCATGATACCACACCCAGTCACATCATCCTGATACCGAGCTAACCAGTCCTGCAGTCCTTGAGCGCCAAGCAAGGGAGCTATAACAGCACCAATTTTTCGACTTTGGTATGTCGTGGTCGGGGATCGAACCCACGACCTCCCGCTTCCGAGGCGGACGCTCTAACAAGTAAAAAGTTTTTTTGCAATTTATATGACTAATACATAGCTGTAAACTTACATTTTCCGAAAATTCTTCAATTAACGTGAAAGCGAAAGTAGGATATTTTTCGAATATTCTTACACTTGGGTTTATATTCGTATATTTGATGTAACTTCCTTATACTTTAATCAATTTCAAAACTTTAAGTACCAAATTAATCGTCTTAAAATTCTCTACATCTCACTCGCTTAAGTTGTGGACTTATTTCTAATGTGTTTTAAGATATTATTTTTAATTTAAAAAACCAAAATAATTGTCTAGAAATTCTCTACATTTCACATGCTTTATGTTTAGGAATATTACTAATACTTTTTGAGATACAAGCTCCTAAACCTCCTGAAAAATGAAAAAATCACCAAAACGACATGACGAATTTCGTTTTTTCCCCATTTCGCCATAAATCTTTGGCCAATCATTAAACTTTAGGCATCAAAAGAACGGCCAAACATTGCTCTACAAAAATTATTCATCAACATATTTTCAAAAATCAAAGGTTTTCGAGGTATAAACTGTTAAACACACTGGTGGTTACCAAATTTTCATTTTTCCTTCATAACTCAACCAATTCAACCCCGATCATCAAAAACTAAATATCATCTGAAAGGTCTTTCTAAGCACTACAAATTATACGCATAGTGTCTCAATAGAATATTTACCGTTTTTGAGATTTTTAAGGCCGAAGAAAAACACGATAATTGATATATGACCTTGACCTTTGGGATTTTCCGGAAACGAAAGTGACATGGCTCCATAAAACCTAAAACTGCATCTTCAGACAAAATTTCAAGCAAATCATACAAAAAAAAAAGCCTACAGGGTTTAAAAACCGTTAAGTTTTAATACGAAAGTTTTATTAACAATTTGACGTCATGTGACGTCATATGGCGTTCATCTTTTCAGAATGTAAAGAAGACCTAGAGACTAATATTCAGTCCAAACATCAGCTTTCTAGCTCATCTGGAAGCGATTTAATACGCATTTGAATTTTGACGTCATTAGTTCGAATATTGGATTCGCCATAAAACCTTTGCCTTTTCGAATTTGGAAAAACGGACACCGAAAGGCACAACTGGAACCAAACATAAACATTCTGTGAAATTTTGATGAAAATTTGTCCAGAAATAATGGCCGTAGACCACGTACAAACTTTTTCACCTGACGTCGAATCTGACGTTATATGACGTCATATGAATATGAAATTCATTGCATCTAGAAGCTCATGGTTTGAAATATATGCCATAAAATTTTCATTGTTCTGAGTCAATGGCAACACCTCAAATTTGCTTGAGGCAGAAAGCCCTAATAAAATCAGCAACGCCTGAGCATTACATTATTGTCTTTTTCAAAACCTGAATGCACTCTTTTCTGTTATGCCTATGGCTAAATTGTGTTTTTTGTTTTTTTCTGTTTTTTTTTTTTTTTTTATTTATTTATTTTTGTTAATCAGAAAATAGGAAAAAAGCAAATGCTGAACAGATGTAGGAGAGATGGTATGTGGAGGCAATTTGAAATAACGTTTCTTTTAACCCCAAACAGCATTGCTCTTTCTTTTATCATCCTGTTGTTTTTGTTTTTGAAGCTGAACATATTCAGTCATAATGCGACGACCATCAAATTACAGGTGATCTTTTCGTAACAAATGTCCGATTATACTGCTAGTTCAGTGGTGTTAAAATTTACATGAACTAAGTATACGCCAAAATGTAACGTAACAGTCAAATCTCTATTGAAATACAGGTCCGTTAAGATTATATTATAGCGAAGGACATTCCGAGCTGTTTCAATCATTAATTTAACACATGATGACCCAAATTACAGACTAACAGACGTTGAGAAAGAAAAAAATATACATTTTTGTTCTGGAAAGTAAATTCATTGTTTTATTTTCTTTATTTACTGGCTACCTTTCGAGTTCGACATACATATGATCATCATCTTAAGTGATCGCCTCACTCTAAGAAGAGTATATTCGCGATTTATAATCATTCTGGGGCCAATAGATTTTCGTCTTTTTAATGACTCCCATTAAAATTTTTCCCTTCAAATTTTACAGTTGACTCTTGGACATTTATTTTTTTCGAATATTAATGCTGTAATCAGTGCTATCACTAATTTGGTATAATTAATGCAAGATTATTATGCATGCAAATGTGGGTCGCAGTAGGGATTATGAAATGTTCGCAAAATCAAAGCAGGTCGCACATCGGAAGGATAGTCGCACGCACATACGGAAAACCCTGGACTATTAACCATTATGAAGTTGAACTGATTGAACGGTGCAGACAAATCATTATCCATGATATTTCGAGTTTAATATATGTATGTCTCATATTGCAAACGAAATTAAAAAAAAAAAAAAAAAATAGGTGTAAAAAAAACAAACACAAAAAACAGTTGGGACTCAAACTTACCACCTTTGCCATGCCAGTCAGATGCAGTACTATTGACCTGTTTCATTTTTGTGACATAATCATGATTTTTTTATGTATATATTGTTGGCTATTGCTGGAAATGCCAGCCAGTCATGGTTCGAAATATCTCCACATGAATTGCGAATTTGTCTTCTCCTGCGTATTATCTGTTACAGTTTATTAAATACAATATCTCCAGCATCGATTTTCAATACATGTTTTTTCTATTTCGACATTCATAACACAATCATAATGAGTCTGAAATAAACATGGAAGCAACTCTGTTCTAAAAACCTTAAGATTTTATATTAATTAATATGATACTAGTTTTTAATTGATTTATTTTTGTTTGGAAATGAAAACCCCTGTCAACCAACCATTTTTTTATACTAGCACAAACGGAAGGGGTATACTGGAATTAGCCTGTTGGTCGGATGGTTTGTCAGTCGGTTGGTTAGTTGGTTGGTTTAGGTCCATTGGACATGTGGTCTGTCAGCAAAATCTTGTGCTGTAAACTCCTCCTTCACTTTCAATCCAGCTCACCTGATACTTGGCATAAAATATTCATCAGAAGCAGTAGATGTGCAAGACGCAAATTTTACTTCGTTCCCACAAGGATTACAGAGTTATTACCCCTGATTCGACTTTAAAAATCTTGTGACGTGAACTACTACATTTCTTAACCAACTCGATTCAAAGTTTATTTGTGCATTGATAATCAGGTGGAGAGGTGCGTGTCATACATCTCACATGAGTTGTCTCAAAGATGACAGAGTTATTGCCCTGGTTCCATTTTTGCATTATCTCCCTTCGGTTAATTTTGTTTTTCTTGTCCGGAACATTACTCAAATATTGTAGAATGTATTGACTTTAAATTTAAAATGTAAACCGATTGCAACTAGGAAAAGTGCAGTGTCTAAGAAATGTAACTCTACCTGGTCCCATTTTTTAATTATCTCCTTTAGTTAAATAGATTTTTTTTGTCTGGAACATTACTCAAATATTATACATTGTATTCACTTGAGAAACTTAAAATGTAAACAGATGGTCACTACGAGATGTGCAATGTCCAAGAACAGTAATTATACACGTTTATACTGCTGTGCCAAACAACCATATCTAATTCTCTATCCACTTTAAAAAATGACTTTACTTACCTACTAATTACAATCATATATCATATACTATGTACACAGGTTCTTATCTATGCTTCACCTGGGGCCTGGCTTCTCATGTATCAAAGCATTTTGCGGGGGTATTAATCACTCTCAGTGATAGTTCTAGTTATATCTGAAAGCATCTCGTGCATCCTCTTTATTTGATATAATTCCTGCAAAAGAATCCAGGTACAAAGGCAGCAACAAGGAAATGGGGAAAGCTATGGGCCAAGGTCTTTATGTGCAAAAATTTGAACATTCTTTTTGTTTAATGAGATTATTATTATCTACCACCATCACCACTACTATTACTAATACTACCACCATCACCACTACTATTACTAATACTACCACCAACATCAACACTACTATTACTAATACTACCACTATCACCACTACTATTACTAATACTACCACCACCGTCACCACTACTATTGCTAATACTACCATCATCACCACTACTATTACTAATACTACCATCATCACCACTACTATTACTAATACTTCCATCATCACCCCTACTATAACTACTATTATTACTACCACCATCACCACTACTATTACTAATACTTCCATCATCACCACTACTATTACTAATACTACCATCACCACCACTACTATAACTAATACTACCACCATCACCACTACTATAACTAATACTACCATCATCACCACAACTATTACTAATACTACCATCACCACCACTACTATTACTACTACCACCACCACTACTATTACTACTACCACCACCATCACCACAACTATAACTACTACTACCACCACCATCACCACAACTATTACTAATACTACTACCACCATCACTACTATTATTACTACTACTACCATCATCACCACTACAATTACTACTACCACCACCATCACCACAACTATTACTACTACTACTACCACAATCACCACTATAATTACTACTAATACCACCATCACCACAACTATTACTACTACTACTACCACCATCACCACTATTATTACTAATACTACCACCATCACCACAACTATTACTACTACTACCACCATCACCTTTACTATTATTACTACTAATACCACCATCACCACTACAATTACTACTACTTCTACTACCATCATCATCATCACTACTATTACTACTACTACCATCATTACCAGCATCATCACCTCTACTATAACAACTACTTCTACCACCCTAATCATCACCACCATTATACTACTACTATTACAATCATCACCACCACTATTACTACTACTACACCTACAACTATTACTATCACCATCATCACCACTAGTATCACTACTACTACTACTGATACAACTACTAACATCACAACTACTATAACTTCGACTACTACCACCACTCCTATTTCGAGAATCATCATCACTAGCAGCAATGGAATGACTCGTAACGTTATGCAATATCCTAAAATGAAACTTTTTCTTAGAGATGGCGCCGTCTACAGATCTAAATAAAGGTAACTCACTCAATCCTCATTCACACAACTCCTCCTCACTCACTCTTCACCCATTCACTTCTCATATTCTCCCTACAATTACTACTACTACCACCACCATTATCACCATTACTATTACCACTACTACTACCAACATCACAATACTTTTACTACTACTACCACCTCTAATGCCTTATTATGAAAAATCATTTGGGATACTCCTTGATTAACACAGAAAAATCGTTTTAAATTACAGCACGTATGACTTATACAACAACGATAACATTCGGGATTTTAAATACTCGTAATGGAGATCCGTCTGCTTGACTCACCTGTTTCACGTCCAACAAAGTTATGCTCCTGAACGGCAATCTGACTACGAGAAGATGCGACATCTCGTATTGCGGGGGGAACTTATCTTAAGTCTATTTCATCCGCCGAACCCCGCTCCCCTCGACTACAGATCTTCTGATTTTCACCTCCTTGGTCCATTAGCGCACTAATAGCTCATTAGAGACAAATTGCTTCTGATAGTGTAGCTTGCTTGACCAGCGGGGTATTTTAAACCGGGAGATATGCTTTATACCCGTTATATCTAAAAAAAAAATGTTTATTTGAAAACGCGTATTCTCTCTTCCGCTCTCTATTATTTATTCTGTCGCGCAAGTGGTGTGTGTGTGTGTGAGAGAAAGAGAAACATAAACTCTTTCTCTCTGAGATACGTTTTTTTTTGTGTATACATGTGTGCATAAATAAATATAAATGGTTTTTGCAAAAAGTTAAAATGCGATATAATTTATCACTGCGATGGGTGCCCATTAGGAAGGCGAGATTAAATATATAACGGGGTTTATTTATAATGTTTGTAATAATACTCTTGTAACTATGTGTAAAATCAGAACAGTGACCTTAGATCAACCTAGTAGGATTATTTAATTACTGACTTTCATATCGCATGTGCACCTTCTCTCCGGGGGTAAATGCTGTTTATCAATAATACGAATTTTGACACATTTAATTGCGTCCAATGGAAATACTTACACTGTAGAATGTTGCATACCGTTAAGTGTCAAAATTAATGTTATAAGTGCACTGTCGCTCGTTTATGAATTACGCATGGCTGAGTCTCTGGACAGTTCTATAAACGGTGTGGCTTCACGGCGTAAGGCATCAATTATTGTTACTAATGGGATAGTGTATTTCATCATACTTAAAACTAGAAAAAATGATGCCTTCCATATTTTAATTGTTCACAAATAAAAACTTATTAAGACTCACTGAGAGCACTTATTATAGCTGGTTATATACGGACTAAACTGGATTATAT
>JAIFHC010000279.1:0-50000 GCA_021229015.1 Solen grandis | reverse complement strand
TGACTTCGACGCCGGGGTGACCAAAATATCTCTATACTTTGAATAGTAAAACTAAAAGTGAGGAATAAAAAGGGTACAATTACCAATATAAATCAAATTCTGTTACGACCGTGTTCTCTCATTTATTCTGATTTATTATAGGCTATAACGGATAATATTTGTCTGATATTGCTTCTTGGTATCTACTGATTGTGTATCCTATTTTTTGAATTTGAAATTAAGAATACATTGTGTTAATTTTATTTTAATTTGTGATCTTTTTAACACTCAGTATAGAAATACTATTCATTTTTACCTCCTTTTTTGTCTTTATTGTCCACACGCAAACAGTACTTACAACCTAAAAAATTTCTTAGAAATAAACTGGAGTAGCGAGGAAACAGATATATATATATATATATATATATATATATATATATATATATATATATATATATATGTGTGTGTGTGTGTGTACATTGTGTATATGAGTAAGTATGTACGTGTCCATATGTGTGCATGCATACTTTCTTTTTTACATAAACTTAGTTTAGATAATATTTTGATTTATTTATCTATGAGTATGTGTGTATGTAAACACGTATCTATTTTGAAAAAATCTAGCATCATATTGCCTTTAACTTCCATTATAATTTAACTTGACTATTTGAGTTTACCGTCGCTTCGACAGTATTTCAGTCATATAGCGATGCACAGCTAATTACAGGTGGAAGAAGATCTCGAATGTACGGAGGCAATCGGGTAGAACCACCGACCTACCGCAAGCCAGCTGGAAGGCTTCCTCACATGAAAATCCGAATGACCATACCGGGATTCGAGCCCACGCGGTGAGGGGCGGAGTGAGTGTTAAAGTCAGCGACTTTACCTTCTCGGACACGGAGACCCCACTTCAATTATGATTCAGGCACGAGAAAAAAATACCTTCAACTTGTATCATGGTGCAGGACCGGGTAAAAATATTGGCTTTGCCTTGAATCATGTTTTAGTGCAGCGTAAAACGTTTTTCTTTCTTACTAAATCATGGTTCAGAGCAGTTGAAGAAATACTTTCACCTTGAATCATGGTTCAGTGATGGGTAAAATTTTTACTTTCACCTTGAATCATGGTTCAGGGATGGGTAAATTTTTTTACTTTCACCTTGAATTTTTAAAGGGAAATTTTTCTTTCACCTTGAATCATGTTCAGAAGGGTAAAAAATTTCTTTGAATCATGTTGGAGGGTAAATTTTTTAACTTCAAATTGAAAAAAAAAAAATCTTTGACCTTGAATCATAGAATATTGGTTTGGGCAGGGTAAAAAAATACATTAACATTGAGTCATGGTTCAGGGCAGGGTAAACAATTTTACCTTCACCTAGAATCATGGGTCAGGGCAGGGCAGTGTAAAAAAAAATTACTTTTACATTGAATCATTGGTTTGGGCAGGGTAAAAACCTTCACATTGAATCATGGTTCAGTGCAGGGTAAACAAAATACCTTCACCTTGGGTCATGATCCAGGGCAGGGTAAAAACTTTTACCTACATATTGAATCATTGGTTTGGGCAGGGTTAAAAATTTTACCTTCATATTTAATCATTGGTTTGGACAGGGTAAAATATTTGCCTTCACCTTGAATCATGGTTCAGGCCAGGGTAAAAATTTTTACCCTCGCTTTGAATATTTATTGTTTTATCCTTATAGTTATCTGCAGAATGTAGTGAATATATGAGTATAACTGATTCAATTTGAGTTGTTTGTCTTCCTTTTTGTATCCCCGAAGAATGTAAATGTCGGCTTTTATACTTACAAAATAGCCGTAAAATGGCAATTTTCCTGCCCAAAATTAGGGATTTTCGGGATAATTCCCTAATTAAATTGGATCGAGTATTAAGAAAATCAACCAAACCACTTTACAAAAGAGTTGTTTTCGCATAAAGGATTTATTCTGATGTTTATGATTTAATTATTACAAATAAAGATGCTTAATACCAACAGAAGGTTACTGTGACAATGTCATTGATAGTCTTGGCACATTTGAATCATGGAAACAATAGGCGCTGCTATGACAGTTATATTACCAGATCTTAGATCCTAATTCATGAATAAGCGCTCTCGCTTTATAACAGTGTCCATGGAGGTGTGGTGGAAAATATAGTTGAAATAATTCAGCAATTTATGAATAATTTATGAACAGCGATCCTTTTGAAGTCTCATCTTTCAAGAGATCAACTTTGTTTTAGCAATTATGTCATGGTGGAGCGAGTACATGTGCAAAATAAAGTAAGTTGTTTTGTTAATACACAGGGTAATCATAATTACGCACTTTAAACACCTCGATCTCTGGTGAGCTTAAAATGTCCTTTGCCTGTTGTTACAGATAAGCCAAGAATTCCGAGAAGAAGAATAGAAGTATAGCCCCAACCCCATGGAACCCCATTTTCTGAATGAGTTTAAGCGCTTATTTTAGCGATTCGTCATATGATCTTTGGGATCAGTTTCATTTAAGTTATTTTGTTTTAGGAACACCTCGAGAACAATATGCACCTAATTACTTAATAATATATATTGTAACCTAATTCAGAAACGTTATTTTCATGAGACGCAATTGTTGTCATTAGAGGGACAACGCACGACGGGCACTACATGATGATACCAAAAAGCAAGAAAACAACAACAACAAAACAACAACAACAACAACAACACTGTTTGATTTTCTTTTTAGCTCACCTAAGCACATCGTGCTCAAGGTAAGCTTTTTTGATCACCTTTCGTTCGGCGTCCGTTGTGCGACGTGCGTCGTCAACAATTTGGCTTGTTAACACTCTAAAGGCCATATTTTTGGCCAGATCTTCATGAACTTGGTCAGAATGTTTTTCTCCATAAAATCTTGGACATGTTTGAACTTGGGTCATGAGGGGTCAAAAAGTAAGTCATTAGGTCAAATCTTAGATAAACCTTGATAACGCTCTAGAGGCCACATTTTTTTCGCCAATATTCATAAAACCTGGTCAGAATGTTTATCGCCATTAAATCTTGAATAAGTTAAAAATTGGGTCAAGTGCGGTTAAAAAGTAGGTTACAATGACAATTATCAGAGAAACCTTGTTTATACTCTAGAGGCCATAGTTTTAGCCCATTCTTCATGAAACTTATCCAGAAAAAAAACTTTTTGAACACTCTTGAGGCCACATTTTTTGCCTAATGTTTGTCACTATAATGTCTAAGATGTGTTTAAAATTGGGTCATGTGGCATAAAAAAAGTAGGTTGCTATGTCATAAATGTCATAAAGTAATGTCAAATCTCAAAAAACACTATCCACCAAAGTTTCGATTCCATTTTTAGCTCACCTTAGCACAATTATTTTCATCTTCCGTCTTCCATCATAAAATGTGATAAAAAGGTGTTTTCAGGTTAAGAAATAATATGGTATTTAGAATCAAACTAGGCTGTAGTATATTTCTACAAAAGAAGGAAACTTTTTTTTTAATAATCATTAAGATGTATACAAAATACATGAATAAAAGATTAATATTTTAAATGGTGACATCTCCCCTTAATTTTAATTTTATCATTAAAGAAATCTGTAATGGAAAGTAACTGCCAAGTGATGGTTCTACCTTAACATATGTCTGGGGTTACTCACTACTAATAACTATTGACTGTCTTGATTCTGATTGTGTCACTGACATGTATTTCAAAATCGAAACAAAGCAATTACTGATTATAACATTTCCTGGTGTTGGTATATAGGCAAAAAAAACAACAAAACAATGAGAAGTGTATTGTTTATATCAGTACAAATCAAAACAAAATATATGTCTCTATGGGCATTGCAAAATGGCCCACAATTACAAATATGGATACAAAAAAGAAAATACAGTCCACATATAAAGCAAATTTTGACATTGAATATTTTGTTATCTTACCAATAACCATATGTGTTACCGATGTTTGGGGGTGTATTTTGGGGTTATCTTTTGCATGTTTAATCTGAAGTCCCTCATTGTGTGGATTATAGTCCCATTTGAAAAAAGGCTTAACAGTGCGGTCTTCCAGCTGAAGTGCGGTGTGTAGTGGTTACGTGTAGTGGTTACTCAGTTACGTTTTTAGAGTCTTCTCTACAAAACAAACATGTTCCTTTTTTGTGAAATATCAAATATAATTGTATAGACTTTATAAAAATCATGTTATTTAATACCATACATTAGAGCTACAGGTAACACTTTCATGAAATGGGTAATGTATTATTAAGTTTTATATATTTTAATTTTGAAATTTCATTGGGTTTTTGACAAATGCATAATGCGTATACTGTATATTTTGTATACAACTTAAAACATTTTCATTGAGTTTACAAAATTTCTTTTGCTTTTATTTACCCCATGGTTCTGAAAATTATTGCTTTTCTGCTAAATAATTTGGGTAAATACTCAAATACTATGTTTATCTGTTTCATCTGATACATGCTCTTTTCCTCTTCCAATAAGTAAATTTGATATGAGAATATCTTGAATTTTGGAGTAGCATATCATAGTTTGCCTTCTTTAATAAATCATATAATTTATTATATGGACTAAGTAACAAGGAGGAGGACTGTTTGATTAAGTATGATAGTGTTGTAACACTAATTATGTACCCATAATATTGAACTGCCTCAGCCTAGTGTACAAGGTAGGTGCATGAAGTGCCATGAGTGGTCATTATCACTTTTGTACATTTAGCTTTGTTCAAGTGAATAAAGTGATAAACATTGGAATTGATATTAGCATAAGTTATATTATTCATAATGCATGCATTTACACATTCAATGATTAATATTTTTTTGTATTGATTATTTTATAAACACGCACAATACAATGAACTTTTTACCACTATATTTGAAATTAATTACAATATATTCCACTCATGTTGTGTGGCCTCCTCCTGTGCACAAAATTGCCTTGCTGATCACTGTGTTAATTTTTTTTTCTTTTTTACAAGAATCTTTATTCATTACTCAGTTTCTTTATATATTTACATTGAAAATAAATTATTTGAATTGTAACCATTTCAAATGTTTCATAAATACACGGGTAATACATTTGTAAAACACAAATACATGTGCAAGAAGTAAAGAGTTTATCAATGAGAATGATGGTAATGGTGATGATGATGATGATGATGACTAAGATGATAATAATTAAATGCCGGGATTTTTAACTATTAAATTATGAATAAAAAATAATCATTTTCATATTTACCTGGCATTTAAGCCTTTTGTACTAATTTATTTCTGTTTTCATATAGGTCTGAACAAAACGTGTCTATATTGCAACATTGTGCCTGATATTGACATTATTTGGATTATACTGATAATAGACACTTCTGTGAAGGTGACATCCATTTTGCATAGTTTTGGAGACTGCCATTTTGTCTGGTTTTGGTGAATTCTGTTAGAAAAGTGATTATGTGACAAGTCGAAGAGGAAGTCTGTGACTCAGCGGATAGTGGCCTAGCTGTCACTGATGAAGGCTTGAAGGTTAACTGTTGGTGGGACTGTTAGTGATGGCAGCAGTGTGGGCGCCATGGAATTATCAGATGGGGGCCTTGCCAGCCCATTACACAACCATTTGTGTCTAAGTTTGGTGTCATGGAGTTATCAGATGTGGGATTTGCTCAGCCCACAAAACCATCTGTGTTAATGAAAAGCAATCATGCCATTATTCTTGCCACGTATCTTGCCAGAGAATTTGCCATAGCTCCTCATGTTCAAATCATCCATGCAGTGTTTCTTAATATCATTGTGCCATCATTGATGAGGAAGCATTCAAAGATGACCTGTCTGTAGTCAGTACAGTATCATATATCGTTCAAAATAGAAAGGCAATTGTTGATATACATTTTGTCAAATTATGTGGTCCTTCAGTTGGAAAAATAGAAATCCAACAAAACAATTCTATGACTAATCAAAGCAAAATTGCCAATCCGTTTCATTTCAAAGACAAAATCTATGGATCTTTTCATCAGGCTGACGACAGATTTAGTCTAGAGACACGTGGAATTCAGTGTGTTGGGAATTGCTTATGTGCTTTAATAAATGAACAAGACCTTCATTCATCAGATATCTAGATAAAGTCCTGTCCTGGTAGATGGTGATTTGTTGTACAACAACATAATCTGTGAGCTGAAGACAAAAACCTTTCATAACATATTGCTATGTTTTAAAGAAATACCACAGGCTGTCTGTGACTCTAATAAAAGTTGTACATTTTGAAGTCTAGTGTTGTTTCTGGGGTTGCTATTCAGGAATTTGTGGACTCATTTTCTTCCAATTTTGCATCAATCTCTTCACTCAGCATTTCAGGTATCTACACAGGTTTTAGTGATGATTGGTGCATTATGTTCTACAGCCTTTGTAGACAATGATACATACTACTTCTTTGGTTCACGTTCACAGGGGGTAGATGGTTTGTCTTCTGCAGCCGGAAGGTCAATCTTGTTGTCATTTCCCTAATTTGATGACCTGGTTACATACCTGTATGCTTTGTATGAGAGCATGGACATTGACTTAGGTTCTCAGTTTGATGTTCTACCTGTTACATTTACTGAAACAGAACCTACAACATGTCACAAAACCACCAAAAATAGTGAAGATGGATAGATACCAGTTTCTTACAAGAAGCGCAAATCTGAAGCTAAAGAATTAAATGTTCTTGCGTCTAAAACATGTAAAAGACAAGAAAAGGTTTCCTGGATATGAACATTAGACTCTGAAAGCAAATACTTTTGTGATCACAAACAAAGAGAAAAAGTAAAGAAACTGTCGATAGGAAAAAATGATAGAAAATTATATCAAAGACTATACAAAGAACAGCAACGTACAGGTTATTTTAAGAGAAAAGAAATGGTGGCAAAGCGATTAGCCAGAATGACTAATATGCAGAAAGAAAAAGACAGACTAAGTACAATGTATTCTATGAGGAAATCAAAGCAGTCAGATGAGTTTAAGAGAAAGGAAATAGAAATGAAGAGGAAATCCAGAGAGAGCAATGAGGAAAAGGAAAAAGACAGGGTCAGCACATTAAAATCTATGAACAAATTAAGGCAGTCAGATGACTTTAAGTCAAAAGAGTCAAGTGCAAAGAAAAAAGCCAGAGAGGGAGAGAGAGAGAGAGAGAGAGAGAGAGAGCAGTAGGCAGAAAGAAAATGACAGGGTTAGCACATTCAAATCTAAAAAAAAATGATCAAGGTATTCAGTTGAGTTTAGAAAAATAAGAAATTGAGGCAAAGAGGAAAGCCAGAGAATGTCCAAACATGAAACGAAATGAACATGTCTATCAAAAATAGTCAAAGGGCCAGTATATGTTTGTCGCTGTTGTCACCAGACATGGTTGAAACAGAGTGGTTCCAGTGTTGAGTGTTTATCTCCAAACCTAAAGAAACGCTTTTTTTGCATATTTCAAATCTGTTGACAACAAAGATATTCCTTACTTGTAAGACCTCGAGTGGAATGAAATGGCCACTGAAACCCAGAGAATTAGAACTGTTTCCAATAGAAGAACCTTTGATTACTTTACGCATGCCATTTATGCAAATTCGAGAGTTGCATAGAGGACGTCAACTGTCGGTCAAAGGAAACGTTGTGAACGTTCCAGTTAACATTCAGCCAGTTGTAAGCATATTGCCTAGACCTTACGATAAAATTGTTACAGTTGCAGTGAAACTAAAAAAGAAAATGTCATCCAAATCGTGTGCATTTTCTGAAATTGTCCGGCCGCTTAGAGTCCTTATTGCCCTTCACTGGTTATTGGAACTCAGTGATATGTATAAAAATGCCCATGTTAGTATTGATGAGAACTGGATTGATAAAGTAACTTAGCAAAGCAGAAAAATAGTTGAAGAATTCGTATCACTCAGGCAATCAGACGAGGACATATATCCAATTTGTTCTGAAAGAAGTGTGAACGTTTTGGAATCATTAAGGAGCACCACTGGAAAACCATATGCTCTAAGCATGCAAGAAAAACAGGCATTTCTAAAGAAACACCAGGAAACTTAATCGATGATGTGGTCAATAAAACTGCTATAATATCCAATATGTCCAAAAAAGACAGCATTGATGTTGACATTATTTCCGCAGATTTAACATGTTCAAATTATAATCTTGATAAGGGCAAAGAAGAAAACAGCATCAAGTCAGTAGATGCTGCTGAAGAAGCCATTTATGACTCTAATGCAGATGAAATTTCACAGGAACATGTTGGTAATATAGATACCCTTTTAGATGATGTTTATCTAGAAAAAAGAACATCTACATTCATATTTGCTCCCGGTGAAGGACAACGACCGCAGAGTATCTATCAAGACAAAAATTCTGAGTACTTGAGTTTACCAAGTATATTTTGTGGGCAAATGCGACAAGACAATGACGAAAGAAAGGTCCCTGTACACTACAGTGACAAAATGGAAAATGGAAACTTAGAAGCATTGACAGGAGGGCAGCTAATAGTGTTCCTAATATATTTTTCGAATTAAAGAAGATACAAATGAAACAATTGAATGATAAAACTAATCTTGCAATTAGAAGATGTCAAATAAGTACCGAGTCTATGACAGCAGCAGAGGTATAATCTCCTAGTGTAGCTGATAATATTGTGAAAAGAGATTATGGGGATTACATATTTAAGCAACTTCGTAACTCCACTGCATATTTGGAAAACAGAAAAAATATATATTTGCCATGATACGTCAGTTAGGACTTCCAACTTGGTTTATGCCTCTGTCTAGTGCTAATACGAGATGGCTAGATTTATTAAAAATGCTTGTTAAAATGAATAGCTCTATCGATTACAGTGACGAAGATGTTCTCCTTTGGACTTGGGAAGAAAAAATAAGGCTGATTCAGAAAGATTCTGTGACTTTCGCTAGATAGTTTGATCACAGAGTTCAAGAGATCATTATTACAGTATAAACAAGTGAGTATAAACCACTTGGAAAGTAACTGATTACTTCTACAGAGTTGAATTTCGGCAAAGAGGATTACCTCATATACACATGCTTGTCTGAACTGAAAACGCTCCAAAATCAATGAAAACAAAAATATGGACATCACTGCATTTGTAGATAAGTATCTACAATGCTCTAGTAAAAATGATGTTCAGACAATAGCAGAACTTCAGGTTCATAAACACTCGTGTACATGCAAGAAGAAAGAAAACAAAATATGTCGCTTTGGATACCCATTACTACCTCTTCCATATACAATGGTACTTGATCCACTGGAATATGACAAGGACAAATATTACACAAAGTACAAGCAGTTGCAGAAAAAATGAATGATGAAAAAGATGGCTATAATATGAAGAGTTTCTCAATGGCATTACTTGTATGAGTAAATCCGAGTACATAAAGTGTATAAGATATATTGATTTCTTCAAAAGTATTTTTGAAACGAAAACCATGCGAGAATCGTGTAAACATCATGAACACTTGGAAAACCAACATTGGTATACAATTTGTGTTGGACCCTTATGCTTGTGCTATGTACATTGTTTCATACATAAGTAAGTCTCTCAGAGAGAAATGAGCAATTTAATACACAGCGTAGGATACACAAAGTACCTCATCTTTATTATGTAGCTCTAAGTAGTCAGATCACTAGATCGACTTCAGATTTTAAATTTCGATGAACAAGCAATTAAAGTGGATAGCCAGGTATAAACTGAAATAGAAAGGTTACACCATTCTGCAATGTTTGAACTGTGTTACTCTCCATTGTGTTCCTTTGATTCAAATGAGTTAGTCAAAATCATGTTCAACAATTGTATGTCACTGCAGTTTCATATTGATGATATAAGAGTGGAGTGCAATCATCTCTGCACATATTAGCACTTGCTGAAATCAGATTGTATGACCGTGACATTGGTGCACTTGATGAATTTAAACTCTTACGTAAACTGGCAATATTTTACAAGGAAGACCACATCATGGATTGATTGTCTTTGTAAGGTCTGATAAAGATATTTTGGATGTCTTTAATTTCAGTGAACATAATCTAGAATTTAGCTTTGTACATATGAGATTAGGCTCTCTTGGAGCACAAATTGTTGCTGTGTACAATTCACTTTCATGTACACTTTCATGCTTGAAAACACATTTTGAAAAGCATCTAGTCAAATTTCTTGACAAATCAATCATTTCAGACAGTACCCTGCTTTGCCCTTGTCGGTAAAAGTTTCACCCCATACTGTTTTCACCAAGCCTCAACTCTCGGCGTCCTTTTATTTTGCCGACAAACCTTAGCGTGTGTGTGTAACAAGACGTAGTCACCCAATGTTCAATGTTGGTGTCAATCAACCAGCGCAATTAAGCCAAGATTAACAGTCGGCTGTTCTAGTAATAAGTATCAGCATAATTATGTGCAGATATTTGGCAATAAAAAAGTCAATTTTAATTGCATTTATTACTAAGGTAAGTATTATTGTCTACTACCTGGGGAAAAATATAGTACGTTGTCATTATTCATCTAAACCGCCATATTTTGAATTCCAAGTATGACGAAGTGGAAAACATGCCCTAGTCCAGTCATCAGATTAATAACAAATATTCTAAAGCTTATTTTCTCCAAAGCTTCAACTTAGCTTAGGCAAATCAGTGCCAACAATTCAAAAGTCAGATCAGTCTTTTGCAAGTAGAAGAAAACTTGACTGACGAATAATTCCATTTTTCCAAAAATATCAACCAATGAAATGGCCCGATAAAATTATGTTCAGAGAGGCGGATAATTGTCATAATGATTTAAATCATTAATGTTTAATTTACCTGTCTCTAAAGATTTATCATGTCAAAAGCAAAAATTATTACAGTTTTTAAATGTATCTATGTTTACTTATGTTTGCGGTATGTTCGAAGAAAATCATTTAAAATGCATGCAATAATACATTTTGTAAAAAATGTTTTAAAACATGATTGTTTGAAATAAGAAACTGTAAATACAGATTTTACATCATTTTTTGAAATAAAGATGGCTTTAAACTGACAATAATTATTATTGTAGGGGAGTCCTATGTAAAGTGAATTGGAGGGGATAATGCCATTGAGATAAGTTTGCATTATTTTTTTTTTTCAATAAAAATATCAGATCTATATTTAAGAAAAAATGATATTTAGAGATAAGCATAAAAGTTCCCATTGTTGTGTTTTGAAAACAAAAGTTCTGGAGACGAAACAAAACACTTAATGAAAAATCTGATTACACAATTATGTTTATCCAAGTGGAATTTTATGTTTAAATTATTACAATTTTAATCTGAGTCTCTACATAACCAATTCAACTTTGAAAAGATTTTTCTTTTATTGTTAATTATCCGGTCACAATGGATAATACATACATGTCTACAAAACAATTCTAGATCTTACACCTTTTATTTGGATTACTTACAATGTTACAGAAGAATGCTTCATGTTTTGAATTTCATTATATTTTCTGAAAAAGAAATGCTTTTTTTTCAATTGCACATACAACTGCCATTTTAGGACACCTAACTAAGCATTTTTCATGTCCTGGGGTGGGGAAGAGCACTTTGGAGTCAACAAAATGTGGGCCTCTCTATGGTATACATATTAAGAAATTAATAACAAAATTAAACAGGGAGCCATGTTTTTCTGAGGAGACTTAGATGCCCGTTTTTTTAAGTTTTTCAGCAATATGCAACTGAAATGCGAGCTTCATTGGCAATTTTTTGTTTTTACTTTTGGTATAGATTAACCGGGAAAAGCAACACTACAATAATAAGATTAGTGATCAAAGGTTCTTGAAACAAATTCCATTTTTTAAACTCTGCAAAAAATATTTCCAAGCAACTTATCAAATCTGCACATAAATGCAAAAGCACCTTTTTTCCCTTATGTTTACTTTCCTTTTTATTAGTATTATCAATTCTTTAAGGTAACATTTAATAACTCATTTTGTAATCCTTTGATTCTAAAAAAGAGTTTTATTATTTACATGTTAAGATATGCATTTTCTGTTTATAAAAAATCTTACATGTACGATGCTTGTATATATGAACTCTTTGTAAGATAGTCAGTGGAATGCTTCCCCAACCCACTGCTATCTAAGAACAGGGATAATAAAATGAAAATCTAGATAAAAAAAAAACATAAAAAAATCTGCACATAAATAAGACACCCTCTTGACTGGAATGAGAACAAAAAATCCAACCAGGAAATCCCCCAGAGGCCTTATTTAAAGTCTTAATTTGAAAAATTTTCCATATGATGTTGTATATTGTACAAGTTATCTGTTAGGATTGGTGGTTTTGCAGGTAATTATATCTTATTTGAATTGATGGAATATGATTTTTGCTCTTACAGACATTATAGTTATGTACCACATTTCATTTTTTAGACAGTGTAAACCTCAAATCACTCTTTATTTTAAATCTATTTTTTGCACATTTTGCTATCTACACATTTTAAAGATACTCCTTTTTATGCCCCCTTCCCCCTTTGGAGAGGCCGGAGATATTGTTTAGCACATGTCGGTCAGTCCCTCGGTCAGTCTGGTGGTATACTAAAACTTGTCCCAGTAATTTGACCCTTAAGTTTCAAACTTTTTATGGTTGTTGTTTATGACCAGTAGCGTACCGTTTTAATTTTGGTGTCGATGCCCCAAAGGTCAAGGTCACATGTTAACATTTTTATATTAAAGTCTTCAGCGAGTGATAACTTTATTTGACCCTTAAGTCTCAAACTTTATATAGGTTTATGGCTAATGACTAATAGAAGACCCCTATTAGTTTTGATGTTAATACCTCAAAGGTCAAAATTACATGTTAACCTATTTTCATATGAAAATCTTGTCCAGGTGATAGGTGACCCCTTTTGATGGGTCAAAGGTTAAGATCGTGTCTGTTCAGTATCTAGAAAATGCTTAAGTCCACATTCTTCAAACTTCATAGAAAGATTTGACATGGCTTACAGATGACTCCTATTAATTTTGGGTTATCTGGGTCAAAGGTCACGGTCACAGTGGCCTTTAATGTCAAAATTGTTTCTGATTGACACCAGTTGAAAAGATCGTTTTTGCATGTTTCAACTTCCATCAAATTCAAGCCCAAATTTTTCAAACGTCATGAGGAATTTGGTCATAGCTAGCGGGTTACCCCTGTTAATTATGGGGTCAGAGATCAAGGTCACAGTGACCTCAAATGTAAATCATTTCCAAATTTTATCAGGGCATATGAGGGGGGCATATATGTTTAACAAAACTGTGTGACTAAGTTCATCATATTGCAACATAATCTCTCTGATAAAATGAAAAAATAAGACTGTTTCATATGTAAGTTCACGGTCTTCTCGTTCCAGACATCCAATAGATGCCACTAATAACTTATGCTGTAAAATTTCATAGCTCACATACATCATTGTACTTCATTTTCAGTGACAAGCATAATGATTAACCTTTGGAAATAGTATTTACAACATGTGGATCTTCTACCATGACATTTGAAACCTTAACAATACAGGCATTAAAACGTACTGTTAAACACCAGTTAGATCTTTTTTTATAAGTTTTCTTTTACCCATCTTGAATCATGAGTCAGAAATTTTTGATTTAATTGAAAATCAGTAATAAAATGCATTTAAACATTTGTACACAGATACCAAACTCACAAACTTTGTATGGTGAACTAGAACACACACACACACACACACACACACACACACACACACATATATATATATATATATATATATATATATATATATATATATATATATATATATATATTGTAAATTAACATTTAATAGAAAGTTTATGTTTTAATGATGTATGGATAAATGAAGGGGTTGGGAATATTTTTTTCTGTAACAGAATGAATGCCATATTCATACAAAATTGATCTTCAGAATTAAGAACTTTTGAATGAACCTTTGTTTTCCTGGCATTTAATTTGTTTTGACCCAAATCTTAGTTTTCTAAGTTACACAAATATAGGATTGCCCTAATATATTTAAGGATATCTTCTCATAGAATAGGAGGGGAAACAGGGAGATGGCAAAAACCATTACTTGTACTTTATGAAGAAAAAAATGCAAATTTTGTAATAGATAAAAGGATGAGTTTCATTTTATATAAGAAAGAAAGCCCATTAAAAGTAAATGTATTATTAGAAGTTTTTGAATATTTTTTGTTAACACTATTGGAAAAACAAATAGCAAGAATTATGAGAAGTATTTATATCTCTTATAAATAGTGACTGCTATATCTGGTTGTTATTCTATTTGGGACTGTTGAAATGTCCTACATTAATAGGAAATTTGGTAATGACTTGCAGATGACCTCTATTGATTTGGGGTCATTGGGTCAAAGGACTAGCATATGACACTAATAAATTTTGGGGTCACTGAGTTAAAGGTCAAGGTCACAGTGACCTGTATTGTGAAAATTGTTTCCACTCAGTTACTTGAGAATGCTTGGGCCCACATTCCTCAAACTTCATAGGGAATTTGATCATGACTTGCAGATGACCCCTATGGATTTTGGATCAGTGAATCAAGGTCAAAGTTAAAGTAACCTCGAATGTGTGAATCATTTGCAATGGTAATTATGGAAAATGACGGGGTATATATGTTTTACAAATATGTCTTGTTATATCAGATATAGTATTATGATGAAAAATAGTGAAAAAATCCAGGTCAGCATAAATATTACAAGAATATCACAATGTCCTTTTTTATTCAAGTTAAGTGTTAAAGGTTCTGAGTGATATCATCTTTAGAAGCAATTTTATGACTTTACCAAAGCAAAAAACTGAAAATTATTGTTAAATAAATATAACTAATTAAATTAAAATCCTAACTAATAGGAAAAATGGTCAAAAGAGTAAATATCAGCTTCCATCAGAGGAAAGATAAGTCGGGCCATGATAGTAACATGGTTATGTTCTTATGTATTTGGATTGATATGTTTGTAATGTAAACAACAATGTCTGTCTGACAATATCTGGAAAACGCTGTATCATTTCTGTGATGGATGTTGTTTTTTCTATGATGACACAATAAACTTATCAATATTTCATTGATAGAAGTTATTTCATATTTGTGATAAAATATGTACTTATTCATTTGTTGACAGCAATGTAAATTTAGCAAAATGTTTTTAACACGTGTGTCATTAAATTGTATGCTGAAGTAAGTGTGCACTGGTAACTTGAAAGAATTTGTGTCATTTGTGAATGATGAAAAGGTGTGCTAGTCGATATTTCAACAACAGTTGATTTTCATTCATATCTATGATACAAAGATGTACATTGTACTTACTTGGAGGTGTATTTAAAAATAGTTTATGTGAGTACAATAATGTTGTTTAGTAAAGAAAAGATGTACTTGATGAAGTTTTAGTAAAAAGTCTCACTTGTTATTTAAAGATAAAGTAGTCGGATTAGTTGACACATGTTTGCCTTCTTGCATGATATAAAGTAAATAGTTCGGGGAAAAATTGTGTTCATGTATATTCCAGTTAACATCATGTTTATCCTTGGCATAGATTTATGTTTAGGTATATGATCCTTCTACAACCAGTTATTTGTGTAGCATTGGTAGCAAGTTAACCATTTGATGTCGTGTTCGATGATTATATGATCAAGCATGCAATTCATGAGGGACATACATATATAGATACATACATGCATGGACACTAATACACATATACTTGCACATACCTTGTATGTATACATCCATGCATACCTAAATACACCTACCCACATCTATATATATATATACAAAATTCCGTATGTAAACCTATGTTTCATGACTAAGTGTGTACTGGTAACTTGAAGGAGTTTGTCATTTGTGTATGATGAAAAGATGTGCTAGTCGATATTTCAACAACAGTAGATTTTCATTCATATCTATAATAAAAAGATGTACTTATTAGTTTGTTGACAGCAATGTAAATTTAACAAAAGGTTTTTAACAAGTGTGTCATTAAATTGTATGCTGCAGTAAGTGTGTACTGGTACCTTGAAAGAATTTGTGTTATTTGTGTATGATAAAAAGATGTGTAAGGTGAAGTTTCAACAATAGTTGATTTTCTTTCATATCTATAATAAAAAGATGTGCAAAAGATGTGCTTTGTACTTGGAGGTGTATTTTGAAATAGTTTATGTTAGTACAATAGTGTCATTTAGTAAAGTAAAGATGTACTTGATGATGTTTTAGCAAAAAGTCTCACTTATGATTTAAGGATAAAGTTGACAGATTAGTTGACATATGTTTGCCTTCTAGTATGATATAAAGTAAATAATTTGAAGAAAAAATGTGTTCATGTATATACCAGTAAAAACATCATGTTTACCCTTGGCATATATTAATGTTTTAGGTATATGATCCTTCTACAACCTGTCATTTGTGTAGCCCTGGTATCAAGTTGACCGTTTGATGTCGAGTTCGATGTATATTTCAACAATAATACATAAAAATACATAAGAAATTATTACCTTCAGATTCAACAAGGTATGTGTACATGAGATAATTAAAATGATTTGAACATTTCTTATTACACTTTAGCACAATTGAAAGGGTTGAGCCAGTAATAACCGGACTGTTGGTATTAAACCTATATTTATTGTGATACAGAATTTTAAATGAGCAAGGTTGAATTACAATACTTTTAAAAAAAAGAAATATACAGATAAATATCAGTTTTATTTTATCTTATAAATAGACTGTTGCTGTAGCAACACATATATGATACAGCAGGACAGGTCTTATTTCTGCATGGAAGTTTGGGAAAAAGAACTAAATAAAAAACTTTTTGTAACCTCAAATTATGCCAGTTTGCAAATAACATAAACAATGTCTTTTTATCTAGTCTTAGGTTCATTACTTTACTTGCAACAGATTACACATAAATGTTTTAATTTATTCAAATGTAACTTTTTAAGAGACTTCACGTAATTCTGCAGTAAAAACTTATCTCCTCTCTGATGTACAGTAAAACCTCTAAAATGAAACAATAAGAAGAAGGCTTAAGAAAATAAAATGAGCAAATTAGGTTTCTGAAGTATCTCACACTGTGAACTTTGGTGTTGTTGCACCTGAAAATTTACATTTAACCTAGTAAGCAAAAATAAATTATAATGATAATGATAACAGTGTTTCATCAATTGACCTTGACCTTTAACCTTTTTGTAATAGTTTAACCAAAACAGAATACCAGAAAAACCAATTCATATTACCGTCAGGCATATTTTTCCCATTTTTTATACAATAAATTCACAAGTATTTTTTTCCTACTAATGCCCTATGTGCCTAATATATGTATATTTGAATGTTTTTTGTTTTTTTTGGTTGCTTTATTTTTCATCTCATATATCTTCACTACCAGAGATTCAATAGCATATTTTACTATATTTTCTGTTTGTACGTTCGTCTTGTTATGTTTTCAACCTTTAAACACAGAATTTTAATATACCAAGATATTTTCATACATTGACTGTATTGATATGTTTGAAAAATATTCCTGTCTATTAGATTCAATCTGCAGATGTACACGCAAGTGGGCATCTGGTTTACCTTATAATTTCTCTATAAATGATTAGGTTGAATTGATATTTAGACAATTTTTCAGTGGATGAATTTTTTTTATCAGAAGTATATGTCGTTGATTTTTAACATTCCTTAAAAGTTTTACCTAAACAGAAAACTGAAAATACCATCAGGCATACTTTTTTGAGAATTTTGAATACAATAAAGTCACAAGTAGATATTATTTTTGTCCTACTAGTGCCATATGTGCCTTATGTATGCATAACTGAATGTTTTAAGTTTGTTTCATTTTTCATCTCATATTTAATATCTTCAGTACCAGAGATTCAGTAGCATATTTTACTATATATTCCGTTTTTTTGTATGTATATCTTGTTATGTTTTTAACCTTTAAACACAGATTTTTAATATACCAAGATATTTTCATACACTGACTGTATTGCCTTGTAATTTTTATAATCATTGTTATGTAAACATGTTTATTTATTGTAATTTGCTGTTTGATCAATGTATGACCGCATATTTTGTTGTGGAGTTCAGTGTCCAGTGTTGATTCTCTAGGAATTTTCTAGAATTATCTGTAAATATTTATATGGTCAAGACTGTTCCAGAACAACCAGTTTAAACATAAATATCTAATCATATTTGTTTTTCTAGTTGGTGGTTCTAGAATTTTCTTTTGTTTTTAAATAAAAATAAATCTGATTGGTAAATTGAAAAGGAGAAAGGACTAGATATTTATTGAAGGTTCTGGAAACAGACAAATGAGTATTTAAGCTGATGTTTTGGCTGTAAAGAACACTCTTTGGGAATTTTTAAGGATTTCAAAGCTTTGTTGAGATCTGTGGATTGACACTGGATCTGTGTATTTCTTGCCATGGATTAAATTTAGTTTAAAGTGTTTAGCCAAATTTTGGACATTGATTAGACATTTTAAAATTAAATTAAATACTGAACAAAGGACTTTGCGAGGGATACTGTTACTGTAAGTTTCAATTATTTAGATTTTATCATTTATTCTTTAAATAAATTGTTAACTGTTAAGCTTAGGTGGGTCTGTTATTTGTTACGATCCTTTTTTGTGCTACATAAATTTAAAATAATTCATGCAGGAACGTAACATCATGCACACAACTGAAGAAAAATTTGTCAGCTGGAGGACACTTGTTATTATTTTTTCCTATGTGTGTAATAATAAAACCTTGCAAGTATTTTTTTCAACTTTTTCTCATAAAGTGTTAGTATCCCAATTCATGCATATAAGTAATTTGGCAAAATGACAGTGTCTATTCCAGGATCCAAACTTTTTAAGAGAACCCCCTCTCCAACATTCCATAAACAGGAATATTTTCGTACTGGAAAAAGGTTGGGAAACAAGTTTACACTAAAACACACATTTTGCTCAAAACTTGTCTAATTGTCCAAATGAAAATCTAAGTGAAATATCCCTTTACTTTCATATTACTTTAGTTATTGTACACTTATTTTCGATTACCAGATAAAAAAAATACATGAATGTACGCTGTGTTCTTGTTTTAATTTCATTTCCTCTGCCCCTGTAGTACTCTGGTAAATAATATTTATCTCCACAGGTTACACCATCTCTGACAACCTATAATATTATGTAAGGATACTACTTTGAAAATTACTTGGAACATTTAAGAATACATTCCAGCCATGAAATATTTATTCATGCCTTTCTTCTGTCATATCTCATTACGAATTGCATTGTGGCATTTTTTAGACAATATAAAAAATGCAAAGAATGTTGCTAATTTAAAATCAGGTAAGCGTTTCAGGGGCATGATTTTTATGATGAGTATTCATTCTGAAAAGTCATGGAATATATTTCTTGTAATACTATGAAAGTAGGGGGATGTATCGGCAAGTGCAAATTACTTTTCAGTGATTACTTTTCTAGGGTATAAAGGACACAAAGCCTCGGTAGTGTTTAATAATCATATTTCAACACAGATATCCAAATATATGATGAAAACAGTATTAAGTATGGATTAAACACGATATTTGAAATCAAACATTTACTTGCAGGCTTAAACTGGAATCCCTCTTTTAAATGAAAATTATTCGGTGTAAGACACTAATATTGCAAACAATAAGTATTTTTGGGCGATTTCACATAGAAGCTCTAGGGAAAGGCTGGCTATTACATGATTTATGCTTATTCCCACTTGTAAAATTCAGCCAATCACAGACTATATGAAAATTAACTTGTCATTTTTCACAGCATGTAAATCAGGGAACCGGCTCATTCTCGAGAAACACTGGGTCGACCGAGGGTTAGTAAAGTTGAGGTCAAAGGTTAAATGGACGTCACTAGTGATGAAACCTATATCGTTCAGTTAGAACTTGGGGTATGTCGAGATCGATCTCGATTTCCATGTGAACTCGCCCTTTAACAAGAGGGCCATAATAGCCCTGGATAGCTCACCTGTTATCATTAGGCTATATAAAATCCAGTGACCCCTGGGGCAGGGCCAATTTTGACCACAGGTCCATGATTTGAACAAACTTGGTAGAGGTCTATTAGCCCCTGTAACATACCAATTATCTAAATTCCAGGCCTTGCGGTTCATGAGAAGAAACTTTTTAAGTTTTTTTCCCATTTTGATCCCATGGTCATGATTTGAAAAAACTTGGTAAAAATCTACTAGACAATGCTACAGACCAAATATCTTAACTCCAGGCCTTGTTTCTGAGAAGAAGATTGTTCAAGTTTTTTTTTCTATATTAGCCTATGTAAAATCAGGTGATCCCTAAGTCGGGGACAAATTTGACCCCAGGGTCATGATTTGAACAAAACGTTGTAGAGATCCACAAGACAATGTTACACACCAAATATCTAACTCCATGCATTGTGGTTTCTGAAAAGATTTTTCAAGCTTTTTCTGTATTAGTCTATGTTAAATCAGGTGACCCTATGACGTGGCGCAATTTGACTTCAGGGCCATGACTTGAACAAACTTGGTAGTGATCTACTAGACCACACTTTTCAAGTTTTCCTTATATTAGTCTATGTTAAATAAAGTGACCCCTGCGGTTGGGCCAATTTTAACCCAAGGGTCATGATTTGAATAAACTTGGTAGAGATCTATTAGACGATGCTACACACCAAATATCTAAGCTCAGGGCTTTGTGGTTTCAGAGAAAAAGATTTACAAGATCAATTTATTTTTAGCTCCTGTGACCTAATTATGCAACAGACCGGAACCATTTGAACATTTTTATAAGGGATCACCTAAGAAACATCTTTGCAAAGTTCGATCACTTTTCCATCAGTAGTGTCAGAGAAGAAGATTTTTTAGTAAATTGTTGACGACTGACGACTTACGACTCATGACGACGGACGCCGGACAAAGGCTGGTCCCAATAGCTCACCTTGGCGCTTCGTGCCAGGTAAGTTAAAAAGATACATGGCCGTGGTGTATTATTTGTATTTTATGTTTATTCTACATCTTGACCCAAGTAGTATGAATATTTTTCAAGCGTTCAAAATATATAGAGCTGATATGAAAATGCTGACGAACGGGCAGACGGACCAGTTAACAGCATAATACGTCCCTTCAGGTAATACAACTTGATAGGTGTTCCTCGGAACATTTGAGTCACATGCATTCCAGCAGTTGTCAGAGAAAGGGTGGACATCAAATGACCAAAATTTAAATCTAACTTATCACTATACAAAACAAGTTTGAAGTGCATCCAACAATAGTATTGAAGTTATGCTTTGATACATCATGTCTTTTCGAATGCAATTTCCAAGATATGAAGGGGTCTGAAGGTTTCAAATCCGACATGTGTGTGTTTTCCATCCAATTTCATCTTCCGAAAGTCAAATGTACTTGACAACCATTTGTATATATCGAATGTCACGAGGGACGTATGGATCATTTTTTGTGTGTAGTTGGGCTAATAATTTACAACGTTAAGACAAGTATTAATACATTTTTGTTGAAAAATCGAGGTTTTAGGAATGTATATGAAAACCGAGCTGATTTCTTTTCCGGAGGGATACTTTCGATATTTAAGTCAACCAATCAAAACTAACAGTATACATCACCTGTTTAGTGAATTTCACCTTTAAGTTAACATAGGAAAAAAATGAAAAATGAAAAAATGCTATGCACAGAATCCAAATAATTATGAAATACATAAACATTTAATATAAAAAGTGACAGTAACAATTCAAAATGTAAATAAACGCTTTAGAACCTTATAGAAATATGTCTGTATGATACATATTAAGAGAGAGAGAGAGAGCGAGAGCGAGAGAGATTGAAGAAACGTATGGCCGTAGAGCAAATTATGCGGCTGCATAATTAAACACATCATTCCTTCAATTTTTAAGATTACAATCAGTTATGGGAATAGCATAAAATACACATACTGTAATACACAGCAATTTACTGTAATTAATCACAAGTACATGTATATAAATTGCATCATTCATATTGGCATATACACATAATTATCCATACTTATATATAGTATTTATGCACACATAAACAAACACACACATACACACACGTGTGCAAGCATAATTACATGTATGTATGTATGTATGTATGTATGTATGTATGTATGTAATCACAATCATACATATTTGGACACGCTATATTAACTGTATTACTATATGAATGATGAAACAATACCATTATTATAGCCAAGTTAATAAACAAATTAGAAAATAAAAGAAAGAGAAAAAAACACTATTTTTTGAAGCATAAGAGTTTTTTTAACGTGAAGTTACTTTAGTTCAGAACATTTGTGTTTTCAAGACAAACGGCCTTTAGAGCTATGGGGACCTCAGTTACAGCAACCACATGACGAGCATGTATCCTCAACAGAAGGTCACACTAAGTTCATCCCAAACGTGTTAAACACTGGGTACCGGAGCAACGACAGATCATTGACCTTGACCCTCACCTCGTCTCCAGCACTCAGTTCCACCAGCGTCATGACAAAACTGCTGTAAATATTAAATCGGCGGCTTGATGGGTACTGATGCAAGTGGCATGACGTCACGAGCTCTTTTTCGGCCCTTTCCGTAAAATTGAATACATAAATACTATGCTTTATGGGCCCATCTCTTTTTGGGAATGTATCGTTTGACTTCCATTCTTCATACATGTCGAGAAAGGAATACACAAGGTAGGTGCCAGGATATAAGACAACGATTCGACCATCTTTGTATGATATTTTGAATCGCTGAAACTCATATCTATCCTCCAGATCATTTTCTGGTTTCCAGACTGTGACAGGCGTCATTTGTTCTGATGAACCTTTAAATGTAAAATTATAAAAAAAAAATAATAAATAAATAAATAAATAAACCTTCGTTTATTTTTACAACAACAGAAACTTACATAAATCTATTTTATTACATGAAACCATAAATTATGAAATTTTGATTTATGAACCGTCCCTGAAACGAAAAATAAAGTTAAGAGTTGACAGTCGCCGCGACGGTTTTTAAGTCATAAAATGACATACGTAAAATTACAGATGAATCGAAACCTTTCATGAACATGAAGAATTTCAGGTTGAACCACTGACCTAACGAAAGCCAAATGAAAGACTTCTAACAAGAAAAAAAAGAAGTTTTTTTATCAATATGCTCACCTTGTCTTTCAGGGACTTCAGCCTTGTATCTTCCTGAGTATCTTCCAGCGGGTTTAGTTGCGAGATAAATCCTATACAAGTAGGGGTCCATCTCGAAGGGCGTTTCTAAAATCAGATACCAAATACATACACAGATTTGCAGATGTCATAATCGATTTAAGGTAATTTATCCATCAATAAATTATAACCATGGCCCTTCAAATGCTTCCAATGACTTCAGTACAGATGCAATCATCCGTTGACGTAGAGGTATAGTTTTAGCAATTACTATAAAGTCGCATGTTCATTTGATGAGTCATGATTACAATTATCATAAATACATTTGCTATTAAATGAAATTAAAACAGAAAAATGAACAGATAACAATTATCATGTTGAATAATATATGGGTTGCTAGCTAGAGCATTGGAGAGATATTTGCCCGTAAAATACGTATATGTTATATTAGGGTATTGGCTTCCTTTTTTCCTAACCGTTTCTCGACAGTGAACCTTTCCAGTTTTTATCATTAAGCAATTTAAGGTTACCTTTACCATCCAGGGAAAAGTGAAAAACATTAATTTTGTTATTTTCAATATTTTGGGTAATCGAGGTAAACCATTTATTATCTCCCACCAGTATATAATGGATATCATGTAACTCATATGGATTCACTGTTAACCTTATAAAAAGGACCTTTAATTTTTTTCAAATAATCACCGTTGAAAATAGTGTACACATTGTGCCGATAACATAATTTTTATTATTTGAGAGTCTCTATCTATAAATTTAAGATGTCTGAAAGAGTATATCCTGGATTAATACATTTTTTTACTAGAACGTGTGAAATTGTCATTACAATGTTTTCCGGCTAATATAAACACCCTTTGAAAAAATTATGTAACATTATGGCGCCATTTTAATTATAAAAATGGCCGATATTATGGTTGTGTCGTTTTCGAACAGTTTTATCAGATAAATAAAGTATGACGTCATGATTTGTAACATCACCTTTACGATATAATGTAGATGCATTTCAATGAAGCGCCCTTGGAAAATGCTGTCATGTAATCAAGTATATCTTGTCTCAGACATCTTAAGTACTTAATGTTAGATATACTATATCTAAGAAAATGGGGTAGTAAATGTTTTTTGATCATATGACAAAGAGAATGTAAAGTAATTTACCATATCTTTCCTTTTCCTTTTTCTTGTACTTTTCATAAGCATTATCCAACCGCTGAAAAAAATGAAACAAGACATTTTATTTAACCGTCCTTTTAGTTAATTTATCTAATTACACTACCATTTGGCGAACTCAGTGAAACTCATTTACACAAAACTACATGTATATGTTTGACAACTGGACACAGTTCTCAATAAACAATCCATAGGACATGAAACGAACACATAACTTCTACATAAATCCAATACATAAAAAGATGAAAAGCTCTGTCGGTTTCAACACTGCTACTGTAATCTTAAATTTCTTATTTATATAACACATCAATCTAATTATGACCCCTGGTAAAGTAATCATTAACATCAGAATCTCAACATTTGATATCTCCTTGTTCATGCTGCTTTAAGGTTCCGAATTAAATGACTAAATCTTAGGTATTTAATCCATTACGCTTTATTCAAAGAAAATGTTATACAGACAGTAATAAGACGTGCCACTAGCATAAATGAAGGATACGTACTTGTGTGAGATACTCCGGCAGTATATCCTGTGGTGACCCACACGCAAGACTCGAACCTTCCTGTAAAGGAAGGCACACTTGCTTTGTGTTGATGAAATCCGACAGGTTTGGTACAGCTACCACGACCGTTATTAAGATTGCAATTAAACCAACGACGTTAATGAAAAACACGATCAGAACAATACGCTTGTTCAAGAATAATTTGTTTTAAATAGACATATTCTGACAACGTGATCTCTGTATGGACAATTTTAAATGAGACCTCCAATGCGCACGCTAGAACAACCTTGCAGTATTTGACGCTTCACTTGTAGAATAGCCGAGGTCATTCACACGATTACAATGTACAACCTAGAACCAATAGCATGCAGTTTATTTTTATAGTATTAACATAAACTCGTGCGCATGCTAGGGCAACTTGCACTATTGACGCTCAAAATGTAGAGTAGCCGGGGTCTTTCACACGATTACAAAGTAGAACCAATAGCGTGCAGTTTATTTTTATAGTATTATCATAATGCTGGGACAACTTGCAGTATTTGACGTGATAAATGCTGTTTATATTTACAGTAGGCCATGTATTATTTCCTGAAAATCCTCTATATCAATTTTCTTGAACTGGACGTTTGATATTTCAATGTTCCTACAGAAGGACTATATGGGTTAAGATTATTCGACGTTTTGTCCGAACGATGGGTATAGGGTCGTGGTATATTTTAATTTAATAAGAAATTTATAATCAGTTTATATTAAGAGTACTGTTTACAAAAAATGTCGAGAAGCCAATGGAACAATAATGACCTTTTCTTTTTTTTTTTCATCGGAAATAAAACATTTCTGGTCAAGCTATAAATAACGCCCCTGAAATTGACTTTGACGAAATGATATAACTTGCACCAATGAATGGCTGAACGATCTAAAAGCTCACAGTACCGTAGCTGCGGATAAAACACTAATAAACATTAAAAAAGTTTTGTAAAAATAATTCTAAAGGCAAGTCTATTAGGTAAGTGCATTTCATAATTATGTTGTGACATAATGCCAGTGTAAAAGCTTTATCATAGTATAAGTAATAATCATTATAACTGTCTGACAAAAAATATTTAGGTTTTTAGTTATCTACATATTTAAATCGATTTATATTTTATTTTTTGCGATTGATATAGAACTCCATATGAGAATATAAAAACAGAGACTTGTTTACTACAACTGCTTCTATACTAATGAATGTGTATATACGGGCATGCGCAGTACAGGATCATCAGGCTATGGTCTATTTCAAAATACTTTAGGAATCCAATTAAGTTGAAAAAAGTACGATAAAAGTTTGTGAATTTAAATCAAATGTCGGCTTCAAAATGTATTTTTTTAACGTTTCATATATTTAAACGTGTATAGGTTTTACCTACGAAATAAACCTAGAAGTGTTCAAATATCATTTGTGTATATGTTCGATCATATATTTGGCATAGATGATCTGAAAATCCAGTTCTTAGGTTGTTCCCATATGATGAAAATAACCACTTTTATTTTATTATGATTACATTAAGAAATCATAGATTTGACATGAAAAATAGTCACTATTGCCGCCAAACTTAAATGGTTCAATGATATTTTTTATTATGAAAAAATGGACTCACCCAGGACACCTGTAAAAAGATCGAGAAATGAAACAAAACTTACGTTTGATAATAAGCCATATATTATGAGCATTTTAATCCATTTGTTTTAGATCGAAACTAATTTGAATTTTAACAATCACGATAAATCACACAATTTCCATCCATTTGAGCATGATAACTGACGAAATTCCGGTAGAATTTTAAAGACTATATGCACGTCGGATCATTAGTTGATAACGTTTCACCTGAAAAATAAGTTTATAATTAAAAAAGAGTTCTTTCAAATTCAAGTTGACTTTATTACTGCAAATGTAATTTCTCGAAACAACAACAAAAAAAAAAAAACAACAACAAAAAACAATGTGGAATGTACCGGAAATTACATAGTAAGGGACACAACTCCTAAACTATAAGGATTACGGCATGAATGATTTTTCCATCCTTGTCCATGTATTTCAAACAATATATTTAATTCAGATCTGTTTCATATGGAACGCCACATCTGTTTTATGTTCGGCTTTAATGTTTTACATTAAATAAATTTACAATTTATGTTTCAAGTTACTTGTCTGATACAGTACACAATGCTGTCTTAACATGCACCATATCACTTCTCGGACCAAGGACGTGTTATTGGTTCACGTTTGCAGTGAATGCGTTTATATATAAATACGTTTGGCTAGCTATGAAGAGATTGTTAAATATCTAAAGGATATAAAGTTTATGTTTATGTTTCGTGTTACAACAAACGACGTTTAAAAGTCATATTCATATGACCAAGTTTATGCCTATTTTTATTTGACCAGCGATTGGTTTACGGAGCCCATAGACTGCCCGTATCTCTAATTCATTGCGGAGACAGGGGCAGCCGTGGTATTTTAGTTCAGATTCGCGGGCTCCACAGTCTGCGATTTTGTATAAATAAGAGTTATACTGTAGCCCTTATATATATCGTATCCGGAATTGCACGTTATGCAAAGTTGGCGCTCTAGGCCCTATTCACTGAATAATAAATTTACACTGTGTCCGATGTTTGTGTTTGCCATGATCTACATAGTACGAGTACATATATGTATTTCCCGATCATGCGCAAATTAATTGTTAGGTGCGTTGGTCTCATAATTGTAAATTTATATACCATTTTTCATATTTTCATTTTTATATCAAACTTTCTTTTGCGTATAATAAAGATAGATGTTTACGGACTTATTGTCATTTGCTGATTTTTTTTCATGCATCTATCAGAACAGATCACGCACTTCCCTGATCATAACAGGGTCTGTAACCAAGCAGATCTGAGCAATTTACCTAAGTAAAACGTTTCTTCAACTATTTTGTCTTCCCACTTCTTGCTACTACTTATTATTATTACTTCCAATGTATGAAGGGAAACACCTCTTCACTAAATGACATCGAGCTTGTCATAGTCTATATTGAATAAACGTCTTTCCCAAGATGGTGAAATATATTGTTACGTGTGTTTGTAAAAATTTAAACGCACCTTACAAAATGTTATTATCGTTCAGAACACTGAGGTTGTATGTCATATTTCAGTACAATTGGTATATTATTGGCTAACATTTTTTGTGCCTCCTGGAAAGATCATGGTTATAGTTGGAATATGAAATACAAATTCAGAACAGACTTAGAGAAATATGTAAATATAAACTGTCATTTGGCTGTTTGCCATTAAATACCCCCCCCCCCCCCCACTAAAAAAAAACAAAAAAACAAAAAAAAAAACTTCGGCATATTGATTGAAATTTGGTCCAACGCCAAATCAATATACCAACTTTTCTTTTGTATTTTTCTAATGAAGCGTTCTTTTGTAAAGGACAGGAGTAATAATTTTCTATCGGGTACTTTGAAGATTTGTTAAATAAAGCGTTATTCAACGCAACACTTATAGCAATCTCGAACAGAAATGTTTTTCAGAAAAAAAATCTCTATTTTTTTAAGTAAGTCAAGGTCTTGTTAGAAAAAAGAGAAGAAAACTTAAATATTCCCAAAACGGGAATGAATACATTGAGATCTATTTAAATACACGCATGACATTTACTTACGTGTACCTGCTAGTTGAAAGATTAGCATATATACAGTGCTCTAGCCAGGATTTGACAAGGGAAGGGTCCAAAGGGGCATCCGATTCTCGATGCGATGAGAAGGGGTGGGTGCAGAAGTGGGGTACCCCTCCTTCATGGGGGGGGGGGGAGGGGGGAGGGGTTGGGGGATTTCTCCCTCCTGGAATTTTTTTTCAAATTAAGACTTTAAATAAGGCCTCTGGGAGATTTCCTGGTTGCAATGTTTGTTCTTATTCCAGATTTTTTGGTATTAAGATTTTCATTTTATTATCCTTGTTCTTAGATAGCAGTGGGTTGGGGAAGCATCCCACTGACTATCTAACAAAGAGTTTACATATATGTATATTAAAATCTCTCAGCATCATACATGTAAGATTTTTTATAAACAAACAGAAAATGCATATCTTAACATGTAAATTATTAAGCTCTTTTTTAGAATCAAAGGATAACAACATGAGTTATTGAATGTTACCTCAAGAATTTATAAACTAATAGAAGAGGAAAGTATACATAAGAGAGAAAAGGTGCTTTTGCATTTATGTGCAGATTTGATAAGCTGCTTGGAATATTTTTGCAGAGTTTAAAAAATGGAATTTGTTTCAAGAACATCTAATCACTAATCTTATTATTGTAAGGTTGCTTTTTCCGGTCATCTTTACCAAAAGTAAAAAAGAAAAATGCCAAATGAAGCTCATATTTCAGTTGCATATTGCTGGAAAAAAATTGTCAACGGGCATCCAAGTCTCCTCAGAAAATCATGGATCCCAGTTAAATTTTGTTATTAATTTCTTAATATGTATACCATAGAGAGGCCCCTATTTTGATGACTCCATAGTGCTCCTCCCCAACCCCGGGACATGAAAAAAGGCATAGTTAGTTGCCCTAAAAGGGCAGTTGTAACTTGTATGTGCAATTTGATAAAAAAGAAGCATTTCTTTTTCAGAAAATATAATGACATTCAAAATATGAAGCTTTCTTCTGTAACATTGAAAGTAATCCAAATAAAAAGTATAAGATCTAAAATTGTCAATGTAGACATGTATTATCCATTCTGACAGAATAATTAACAATCTTTTCAAAGTTGAATTGGTTTTGTTGAGACTCAGATTAAAATTGTAATAACTTTAAAAGAAATCCATTTTGATAAACATAATTATTGTTTAATCAGATTTTTCATTATGTTTTTTTTTTTTTTGTCTCCAAAACCTTTTTTTAAAAACACAACAATAGGAACTTTTATGCTAATCTCTAAATATCATTTTTTAAAATTTAGATCTGATATTTAAAAAAAAAATGAATCTAATAATAATATACAAACTTATCTCAGTGCATTACCCCATCCACTTCACTTAATTTACCCTACGATCATAAATATTGTAAGTTTAAAGCCAATCTTTATTAAAAAAAAAAATGATGTAAAATCTGTAATTACAGTTTCTTATTTCAAACACTTATGTTTTAAAGCAATTTTTAATTGTCTGATGGCTGTAAACAAAATTTATCAGTACATGCTTTTAAATGATTTTCTTCGAATATACCGGAAGTAAATATAGATACATTTAAAAACTGAAATAATTTATGCTTTTAACATGATTAATCTTTAGAGACAGATAAATTAAACATTAATGATATAAATTATTATGACAATTATCCGCCTCTCTAAACATAATTTTATCGGTCCATTTTATTGGTTGATATTTTTGGGAAAATGGAATTTTTCGTCTGTAAAGTTTCCGTCTGTCTTCAAAAGATTTATCTGACTTTGAATTGTTGACACTGATGTGCCTAAGATAAGTTGAGGCTTTAGAGAGAATAAGCTTTAGAATGTTTGTTATAAATCTGATGGCTTGACTAGGGCATGTTTTTTCACTTCGTCATACTTGGAATTCAAAAGATGGCAGAATACGCGTTTTAGATGAATAATGACAACGTACTATATCTTTCCCAGGTAGTAGACAATAATACTTACCTTCGTAATAAATGCAATTAAAATTTACCTTTTTGTGCCATATATCTGCACATAATTCTGTTGATACTTATTACTAGAATAGCTGACTGTTAATCATGGCTTGTGCCGGTTGATTGACACCGAATTTGAACATTGGGTGACTATGTCTGTGTTACACACACGCTCGCTAAGGTTTGTCGGCAAAATCAAAGGATGCCGAGAGTTGAGGCTTGTGGAAAATACTATGGGATGAAACTTTTACAAAGGCAAAGCAGGGCAATGTCTGAAAGGGGCAGGGCAGTAATCAAAGGCAGCAGGGCGTATATCAAAGGCGACAGGGCGCGGCGCCATGCCATTTCGACCTAGCTGGAGCACATAAACGTTTCATGCTCGTGCTTTTTTCGACCGAATATGTCTCTAAATTTTTTTACTCGTTATATAGAAACGTTTATGTTACATAATATGTGACATATACGTTTGAATTAAGTTTTCATAGTCGTTTTTATTTTAAATAATTCTAAGTCGAGGCAAGCAAAAAGTTAATTTTATATTAAAAAAAGGTATAAAATATTTGACTGGAGTAAAAATCATTACATAATTTAAGCAGTTTATAAAAATAATGATAAGAAGAAGAATAGGGTAAGTACTGTTAGTATTGAAGATTATGCTAGTTACTTTTCATGTTTATCTAACCCAACAAAAAGTTAAGTATTTGCCAAGACATCAAAAAGCATTTATGATGTAGTCAAATGCTGTGTGAAAAATTCATCCATCATGCCTTTGTCAGATTTTTTTGATGTTACAGTTGGATTTGAAGCAGGGTGGGGGAGGGAGGCATTATCTGCGAATATATTTATCCTCTTCATTAATGATATAATGATATGATAGATTATTGTCTATGTAATTAGTAATGTTCGCTGATGATAGTGTATTATCCACAACGAACCCAGAATATTTGTAGGCGCAAAGTAACCATATGTGTCAATATTCAGAAAATGGGTTCTGAAAATAAATGTTAATAAAACATTTTTTTTTTTTTTTTTGATCTTTGAAAAAAAGAAAAGTAATTTTGATATTGAGTTTTAATTAACGAAGAAATGCTTGAAATAGTTGACAGTTTTATTAACTTAGTTGTTTAATTTACACATACACGTATTCTAAAATGTGCAGTTAAAACATTATCAGATCAAGTGCTCAGAGAATATCAGAATTTACTTTCACTTTTTGATAGAGTTAGTATAAATGTTAAAAACCAAGCTTCATGTTTGATTCCTCGATCGTCCCTATATTATTATATGGGTCTGAGGTTTAGGGTTTCTATAACTATGCAGACATTGGTTGATACGTTTAAGATTTTGTGAGTACACTTTGGTTGTTCGAAATCAAGCACCTACTTCAGCAGTATATGGGAACTTAGGAAGATTTCCATAGTCTATTCAAGCTAAATAACGAACAATAAAACTTTGTTTAAAAAAAATGATATCACCAAATCCATAATTAAAATTTAGGTCTATTGATCTGTGTAATAATAGTACAACGTTTGTGGGACAAAACGCATAAATTCTATTATTGAATATCTTGGAGTTCCCATTTTGTTGAATGAATTTGATATTAATGGGAAATATATTCGTATGCTTAAAAGGAAATTATAAATCAGTATATTCAAGACTGGATTGCGTTTACAGCATATCAAAATTAAATCATTATAAAATGTTAAATACTACATTTTGTTATGAACATTACTTAGACACACCTAATAACAAATCATATCGAAAACAGTTCACTGGCCTTAGATTGTGCTTAATTGACTTATTAACAGAATTGGAAGAACATAATAAAATTAACAAAGAAAATAGGTCCTGTCAATACTGTAATTTAAATGCAGTAGAGTCTGAATAGCATTTCTTTTTATGTTGTACAAGATATTCTAGTATTCGTCAAAAATATTTAGGTAATATATCATTGCCTTTAGTAAATAAATTGCCATGATGTCCTCTAATTATAAAATTTATTTACATCAAGTTTCAAATTTTTTAAAAGAATCTTTTAATTTTCGAAAAAAAAAAAAAACCCTCTAAAAGTTTTGCTGTTTCTTGAGCTTAAACGTTCAGTATTTCATTGCTTCTTTTGTGTATTTGTGTGTTTGCCACACTTCATAATTTGGACTGAAATGGACAAAAATAAATTTATTTGCTAATTTATGCCAATAAACTTTATGTTGATGTTGATATTTGTCCATTTGAATAATCTATAGACCGTCAGTAAAACCTGAGCGTACTTACTTTAGTTCACAATGCCCATCCTAAATAGAAGCCTTCACTCTCCTTTTAAATTAAAATCATATTGTCAAGAATTGGATATATTCATTAAACGGAGTCGGAAGATTCCCTTTCAGTTTTCTTTTTATTAGACCAATATATTACGTGTAAACGGGACATCTTTTTTCTTCATTACATAACTACAGATTATTTTCGCATTCATATATTACTAGAATCGGCTAGGCTAGATGTCCAATTAAAACAAATAAAGCGAATGTCGATATCACATATGAAGTCTAACAGCGAATGTATGGCATAGACAAATAATAAAATATCACTAGAAGATAAATTATATCGACACATGGCCTACCAGTCAAGAAAATAACACGGTATTCAGAGCACCAAACAAGGGTTATATTCCAATACTATCTTAACATATATTGTATATCACGACCGGGGATCAAACACATTCGAACAAGGGGGTGGACGTTCAAATCATGAGATCACGTGGGCATGTTGGTGCAATCTATAAATTCTCTCGCATACCTTATTTGAAAAAAATAGGATTTCATTGACGCGGTAGGGTTATTGTTTAGTCAGTGTTTTAATGTGAGATTAACTGTTTTCTTTACTTAAATCAGCAGTGAATATTCCCCATCCATGTAATATAGATGAAACATATTATAAACCTTAAGTAAGCGTATTTCTGTATAATATTAAATATATAATATTAAATTCTTATAAAAAAAAGTTATTTTAATAACTTAATCTGTCCAAGTTGTACCTATATAGTTTTTTAGAAACCAATGAAGTTGATGAGAAATTAGGCATTGCGAAATGCATGTCAATGCAATAAGAGATTAGAAAAAAAAACGTTTCTGGCCTTATACTCTATTCAATTTTAAAACAAACAAGGCCATGAGCAAGCTTTGTGTCAAATGAGTTATTTTGTTCGAGTTATTTTGTTCAAACCAATACGCTTTACGTTATGACTTAGATAACACGCTAGCATTATATACAAAGTTTTTAACCATAAACAAATGAACTTGTATCTTAATATCGACAATCTAGCTAGCCACTGTGCTCTCGAGGTTTGCCTTTATCTGTAATCATCAAGACGTTACAAAAATTACTCATTGCATGTGATGTGAATATAATAAAACGTTTTAGGGTCAACCTCGTTCTGGAGTTTTATACATGTATAAGCAAATAGTGTACAATTTATGACCTGGTATCAAGAGGCAACACTGTTAGAGACAGTTACACGGTCATTTAGCTTTTTGCCTAATCATAACCCAAATTTATTAAAAACTGTTTGATGAAAAGTAACCGATGTGCAAAATATAAGATCTTAAGATCAAAGGATAGGAGATATGGTCGGTACCAAAATTTAGCTTTCCCGATGATTTTTATCTTTAGCAAACGGTTGTTAACCAACGCCATGACATTATAATCCTTTGCTGATAAACATACTTTGTACAAAGCCTGACTTCATGTCTGACATCATGTCAAGGGTATACAAAAACAAGGGCCGGATAATTATTTATGACAAACATAGCTTATGACTAAGACATGAAGACAATACCAAGAAACCAAGGTAAAGGGTAAGGTCAAAACATTACCCCAGGTCAAACGGAATATTCTTGAAAAGTATGACCTTCTAGTGTCTATAATGTACATATTTGAAGGCCAGTTAAATACTTATTTAAATATTGTCCTTGGTTAAATAACGTTGCGTCAAAACCATTTTTTTTTCAACTATGCCAGTTTTCCCCTTTAGTATCTAAAACAACGTTTTGAGTTCCACATGAAAAGATTGTAACCTTAATGATTTAAAAGTTGCCAAATACTCTTTTGTATATTCTTATTTACTTTATTGTTATCTTAAAAGTATGAAGATTTGGTATTTCACTTCTCTTTGATCTCTATTTCTAGATCTCTATGGTAACCATGTTTTCTAACTTATACCTGCAATTATCTCTGAGTTCGATAAAATGTAAAGTTTCTGCTGATTTCCAAATTAAATTGTTCTTTACCAATCTGGCATTCTTCATGATGGCCACTTAGATCAATACTGATATAAAAATGTATTTAGCAAGCAAGCTAGCAAGAATCATTAACATTTGTAGAATAAAACCATTTACTCTAATAAGCCTTAATATGTTTCCAGTAAACATCTCCTTTGTGTACTTTTGTTGCATCTTACTTAAGAATAAAAGTGTTTCGAAAAAGATTGTTTTATAATTTGCTTAGAGCAAAATTTTTCATGAAATGATTACTCACCCCAATAGATATTGTACCATACTTACTCTCTTTACTATTTAATTTGGTTAAAATATGGCTAATAATCCTACTTGATTTTTATACATAAATTCTGGTTATTTTATGTATAATTTGAGAATACAAATTTAACCTGTGGAACGCTTAAGCTGTCCTTTCATGCTATTTTATAGTTTCTTACGGTGATTAAATGTTTTATGTACGTCCTTTTTTACTTTGGCCATTTTGTTATGTGCAGTTTACAATATTACCTGAAAATGTAATTATTTTCTTACGAAATAATTCCAGGGAATTTAAACTTTATACAGACAAAATGAAAATGTGAAAAATTTACGTAAGCACCGATGCATACGTTGCTACCTGATCAATTGCCCAAGTCTGCAGAAGTTACCTCCCTCTTTCAACATAAGTTTAAACGGCTTTGTGATGTATTTATGGCAAATATTACACAACGAATTGTTAAGACAGAACAAACAAGTAAATGCACATGATGAACATTTTTTTTCAGAAAGAACTATAAAATTGACAAAACAAATGAGCCAGCTACACCGATAATTAATTTTTATTGTTTACGAGTAGTTTTGCACTAGTAGTTTGTTCTGTACTCCGTACATTGTGTTATGCGTAGAGGCCAGCTTTTTATGTCCATTTTGTACTTCGTAATGTAACTTCGTAACTATCCGTTTGTATTTACCATTAAGTAGTTATTTTATTTTTTAGTTTAAATTTCGTCATTCAGTTTATCAATGTTATGTCATTATGTTTTGTGCGTTCGTTCTGTACATTTTTTATTTCGTTTTCTTTATTAATTAGGTTTTTGTGTGTGTTTAGTAGTTCGTTCATTCCATGTATTGGTTTGTTACGTGGAATTATTCGTTTGGTTTGTGCGTATAATATGTGGTTCTGTACATTTGATAGTTGGTGGTTTTATAAATTTGTCTAATGTATTAGGCAGTTTGATCTGTCTGATTTATCGTTCGTTATGTACAATAAGTAATTCATCTTGTCTTATGCATATACTTATTCGTTATTTTTATTTGTATTTCAATATGTAAAATTAGTAGTTTGTCTTGCGCGATCAGTACCATCATATTGTGTGATATGTGGAAATGTCCGATTGTCTTGTGCAATTTGTAATTCGTTCTGACTATTTGACATCTGTAATTGCGAACCGCATCAAGCATCCTGTCGTATTCATTCATATGAACAACCGTGAAAAAAATACAGCATCTGATTTGATTAATTTAACATCTTGATCAAGATCGCGAAATGTTTGGCAACGAATTGATGGTGATGATCGGACAACAACGCAGTGAGAGAGTGGAGACATATTGCACAATACATGATGCTCATATGGTCATGGAACAAAAGGAGATGTTGAGACAATAGTAACAAGATGAGGACCATATGCTCATAGCTTATCACGAGATTTGGAGACAGAAGGAACAAGATTAGGACATCCAAAATCAAGAACGATGTCATCAAAATCGATACGATACGAAGACGATACCAAATAAAGAAAACAAAACGGCCCTTTTCAGGGCCAACCAACAAATAAACTATGACCTAAATAAAACGTTAGTATGTTATTTAGAGCTTGTGACACCAAACACGAGAAAATGAAAATCCCTAAATAGACAGCTGTCTGATAAATAAACTGTTTTACTTTGGACTTAAGGTCTTCCCACCCTAATAGCCATATTCCATATCTTGCCACTGGATGCTTATATTTCTTCGAAACTTTGTCACTTTGGAGACATTCAAAAATAAAAATATTTCACCAAGAGTTCGTTCAACTTTTATCCAATTTGGGGGAGATATTCCGCATATAAGTTAACATTGAAGCCTATGGAAAATATATATTATCTGTGAATATGAACAACTGAATTTGATTTATGAGAAAAAATCATGGTAGAAAGATGAATTTTATGATTTTGTATCAACATTCGTGAAAAAAATCTTTACCATAGGAAAATGGAGAAAATCACTTTTTTTTAGTTTTCAGGGGAGATAACTCATGGCAACAAAATACTCAAAGGGGGGGGGGGGGGGGGGGGAGTATGAAAGTACTTCTGTCACTTGTCATGACATGTCAATTTGCCCCTAAGATTTCGAATGTTTGACATTTTAAAAGCTTATTTATATGTGTATTGTTAAGTTATATGCATGGCTTTGATGGAATATATCGCTATTAGGATGGGAAGACCTTAATTTATTATAATGACCATATTCTAGGTAGTCTATTATTCTCTCACCGAATGATGAAGATGATAAGTTTGGCAAAGTGTGTGTACTGGTCAAAGATGCTGCACATATTGTTCATGTTGCATACTATTTCTTCATAGCCTTGTGGCTAGGCAATCATGTTGTGCGAACTTAAGCTCTCTTCTCTGATCGGCGGTTCTACCCAGAACGACTGTTCTCTCTGGATTTGCCTCCACCTGTAAATATATTGTAATTATCTGGACGTTATATTCTGAAAGCGACGGTAAAGTATATGTAACATATTATTTTTTATTACGTTACAAGAATGAGTCATATTTCAAGGAATGTGAATTTGATAAAATTTCCTTGAGTCAACCACGTTCTGTGGTATATACATGTATACATGACCTAATATCAAGAGGCAAAAATATTATAGATAGGCTACGAGTTTCGAGTTTATGTAGCCTGTTGCCTAATCATGACCCAAAATTATGACAAACACATTACCAAAAGTAACCGTTGTGCAAAATATAAACTTAAAACTTCAAAAGGATACACGATATTGTCGGTATGAAATTAAGCTTTCCCTATGATTGTGATCTTGAGCAAATTGGTGTTAGTTGACGCCATGACATTATAATCCCTTGCTGATAATAATACGTTTTGCAAAGTCTGACTTCATGACAAGGGTTTAAAAAACCAAGGGTCGGATATTCATTTAGGACAAAAACATAGTCTATGATCAACACTTGAGAAAGTAACTATGGGCATATTTGTATATGTTATGTACATATTTAGGAGTAATACAGTATTTTTTCTGTTTGTTTGTCTGCTTCAGTTCTCAATGCACATGGACTTTATTTGTTTACAGAGGTATTAATGGACAATGCATGAGAAATCCACTCTAGAATACTGTTATCGTGGGAACTGTGTGTGTTGCATTCTTCATGCAGACATTTCTGTCCTTATTTGAAGCAGGGGAAATGTCGGCTGTGATATTTGAAATGGTAGGGGAGGTGGCCGTTGATGTTACGCTAAAGAATAAATTCATTATATTATTCCCACTGTTCATTTAAATCCAGGTCTAGATCAACATAAGGATTCCAATTAACCCTAGTCCACGATTTTGACTGATGATAAAATGTTAATTATAATAATAATAATAGTTCCTAAGTGCTCGTTATATAACAAACCACGCTTATGCATCTTCAGGCCAACGAAACTTTGAAATGGGTAACTTAATAGGCTATTGTAGAACATCATAATTGCTGCCCCCACCGTTCGGGATATATAAACTTAGTACATCTATTTTTGGTGATAGCTTATCCTAACTTTTTGAAATGCAATACGATCCTGATACTGTCAGTATAACATACATAAAATGTTATTCATAAGAAAAAAAAGAAAGAAATTCAATTAGGTCCAAAACTGTACTTGCACTGTGTCAAAATTCTAAATTCAGTTTAAGCAAGTTACTGCTGAATTTCATTGGTTAATATTGATCATGTTTATGTTAACATAGCTTTGATTATTATTGCTTTTACTCTGCATTGGTTGGTATGCCTTGAGACAAATTGATACCTTACAAAATAATGTAATAAAATAATTTTGGACGTTTGATTATTTTGGTCTCATAACATCGAACTCTTCCAAATTTACCGGCTCATTTTGTTCATTTCTACCTTTAATTTATCATCGTAATAAATGTATTTTGGGTAGCGAGCTTTGGAAGAATCTCATAGACAAGCACATTTGTTTGGTTTAAAATCGTTTGTGAGATAGTGTGTGATGGCTTGCTTTAGTTTATATCAAAGCAAGTACAAGGTTTTATAGGAATTATTTAAGTCCATTTCCGACAAGGCTGTCCGAGGAAATACCATTATCAGGTTCATCAATTCGTTAAGCTTTTAATATAATAATTGCTTAGTTGTCATCGGATAATTTGCAACCAACTCCCGTTTTAGTTGTTGGTCACCAGATTTATCTATAGCCTTCAAGCCATATCCCTGAAACAGTGTCTTCAGACCCCTCACTCTATATTGAGCCTTTTGTCGCAGGTCTCATTAGCAAACTCTCACACTTTATCAAATATATTCTTCTAATGTTTCCATTACATGAATATGCATGTCATCATAATTACTATAACTGAAAAAAAATATGTATAAAAACGCAAATAAAGACATATCATATGACAAGTAAGTAAGGCAAACTGAAAGTAAAAATGATCTCGATAGAGACAGACGGTAGACTTCATTTCATAAGCAATGCTCTACATAAAAAGAAAACCGATTGCGGAGGCCGAGTGCTAATTCATAGCCTAGGCCACCTTTAAAAATATTTTGTTTCCTCTATGCCGATCCTAGTCTAGTGAAATAGGTAGGTTCACATTTTTCCCTGCTAATAACATATAATGACATGTATGTGTCAGAGTTACTTTTAACTTGCGCAATAAAGTTTTGTACAAGCTGTATTTATTATTCATTCTATAAATTCTTTCCAATCTAAAACAATACTTATCTGTATAGTTATATACAACATATTTAGTTTCTATTCAGTTATTAAAGGCTCAGTATAAAAATGAAATAAAGTATTAACTTCTCTTAACATAAACAGCTTTTATCTAATAATTTTAAATAATGTTAAAAAGAATGACTAGATAGTATGAGTAGACTTATTATCTAGTCACCCGTCTTTTACCTAGCAACAACGCTTCTCTTATGAAATTTACATTTCACATTTCAAATTACTTGACTGATGAAGTACACAATGCTGTCTTGACATGCATCATATCACTTCTCGGGCCAAAGACGCGTTATTGGTTTACATTCAGTGCATGCGTTTATACTCGTATATAAATACGTTTTGGCGCAATCTAGGCTAGCTTTAAAGATATTTTTAAATATCTAAAGGATATAAAGTTTATGTTTATGTATCATGTTACAACAAAGGACGTTTAAAAGTCATATCCATATGACCAAGTTTATGCCTTATTTATATTTGACCAGCGATTGATTTACGGAGCCCATAGACTGCCCGTATCTCAAATTCATTGCGGAGGCAGGTGCAGCCTTAGTATTTTTGTACAGATTCGCGGGCTCCACACAGTCTCTACGATTGTTTTTATAATAATGAGTTATACAATAGTCCTTATATTTATCGAAGCCGGAATTGCACAATGTAGCTTTTCATAGTATATATTGAATAAACGTCTTTCCAAAGATGGTGAAATCTATTGTTACGTGTGTTTGTAAAAATTTAAATGCACCTTACAAAATGTTATTATCGTTCAGAACACTGAGGTGGTATATCATATTTCAGTACAATTGGTATATTATTGGCTAATATTATTTGTGCCTCCCGGAAAGATCATGGTTATAGTTGGAACAAAAAATATAAATTCAGAACAGACTTAGAGAAATATATAAATACAATTGTCATTATTTGGCTGTTCGCCATCAGAGAACCCCCTAAAAAAAAACAAAACAAAAAAAAAACATCGGCACAATGATTCAGAATTAGTCCTACGCCAATCGGTCTTCAAATTAAATATCAACATACCAACTTTTCATTTGTATTTTTCTAATGAAGCGTACTTTTGTAAAGGAAAGGAGTAATAATTTTCTATCGGGTACTTTAAGGATTTGTTAAATGAAGCGTTATTCAACGCAACACTTATAGAACTCTAAAACACAAATGATTATAAGAAAATAAGAAATATTATTATATAAGAAAAAAATCTCTATTTTTTAATTAAGTCAGGGTATTGTAAAAAAAAGGGAATAAAACTTAAATATTCCCAAAACGGGAATTAATACATTGAGACATATTTAAATACACGCATGACATTTACTTAAGTGTACTTGCTAGTTGAAAGATTAGCATATAAACATATAACGAGTAAACAATTTAGTGACATATTCGGTCGAAAATAGCACGTGCATGAAACGTTTATGTTACATAATATGTGACATATACGTTTGAATTGAGAATTGAGTCATAGTCGCACCATAATCGTTTTTAAGTATTTCTAAGTCGAGGCAAGCAAAAAGTTAATTTTATATTAAAGAAAAGTATAAAATATTTGACTGGAATAAGTATCATCACATAACTTTAGCAGAATATAAAAATAATGATAAGAAGAAGAATAGGGTAAGTACTGTTAGTATTGAAGATTTTGCTAATTACTTTTCATGTTTATCTAACCCAACAAAAAGTAAAGTATTTGCCAAGACATCAAATAATGTAGACAAATGCTGTGTGAAAAATCCATCCACCATGCCTTTTGTCAGATTTTTTTTATGTTACAGTCGGAATACAGAAGGGGGAGCATTTTCTGCGAATCTGTATATCCTCTCTTCATTAATGATATAATGATATAATGATATAATGATATATGATAGATTATTGTCTATGTAATTAATATTGTTCGCTAATTATAGTGTATTATCCATAACAAACCCAGAAAATTTGTAGGCGCACTGAACCATATGTGTCAATATTAAGGAAAAAAGGGTCTGAAAATAAATGTTAATTAGACAAAAAAAATATCTTTGAAAAAAAGAAAAGAAATTTTGATATTGAGTTTTAATTAACGAAGAAATGTTTGAAATAGTTGACAGTTTTATTAACTTAGTTGTTTAATTTACACATACACGTATTCCAAAAGGTGCAGTTAAAACATTATCAGATCAAGCACTCAGGGAATAGTAGAATTTACTTTCACTTTTGATAGAGTTAGTATAAATGTCAAAAACCAAGCTTCATGTGTGATTCCTCGATCGTCCTTATATTATTATATGGGTCTGAGGTTTGGGATGTCAATAATTATGCAGAAATTTTTTTGTTGATGCATTAAAGATTTCGAAAGTACACTTTGGTTGTTCGAAATCAAACACCTACTTCAGCTGTATATGGGGAGTTAGGAAGATTTCCATAGTCTATCCAAGCTAAATAACGATCAATAAAACGTTGGTTAAAATAATGAAATCAACAAATCCATCATTAAAATTTAGGTATATTGATATGTGTAATAATATTACAACGTTTGTTGGTCACGTATAAATTCTATTATTGAATATCTTGGAGATCCAGTTTTGTTGAATGAATTTGATTTGAGAAATATTTTCCTATGCTTAAAGGAGATTATAAATCAGTATATTCAAGACTAAATTTCGTCTACAGCATTTCAAAATAAATCATCTTTGAAAATACGGACTTTGATATAATAAAATTATGCATCAAAATAAGAAGGTCTGATATTTAATCGAGACAAACTGAAAAAACAGCACACCAACTGATATACTGGCAGCACAAAGTACTTCACACATAAAAAAAAATATAACGAACTATAGACAGAACAGAACGTAATACCAAGAGCACAAGATAAACTTAAAGGTTCACATAGCAACCAAGTAAATGCACAGAATAAACCTTCTAACGCATAATTCACACTGATAATATGACACAACAAACTTTCAAGACATAACAAATAATATAACGCGTAAGACAAACGGACAATTCCAAATGTCTGTCAATATGATGGACAGTAAAAGTACTTATCGCACAAGACTAATTCTACATTTTGAAATACAAATTAACATAACTTTTAAGTTAATGAAGAAGAAAAGATGGATTACTTATTGTACACAGCGAACGATTAATCAAACAGAACAAACCATCTAATAAATTTGACACATTTATTAAGCCACGAACTATCAAATGTACAGAACCACATATTCTACGCACAAAAAACACGAAATAATCCACAAAACAAACCAATACATAGAAAGAACGAACTACTTACACGCAAGACAAACAAGTAAACGCATAATACGAAATAAAATTAGACATTACATTACATTGATAAACTTAAGGACGAATTTTATACTGAAATAACAACTTACCGTTTCAAAAGACGCTTGTCATCGTTTGATTTGTTTTAAATGTTTTGGAGGCAGCGGAAATCATGTCTGCGCATGCTCGAAATATTTTATGGGTAATATCTATGTCTATATGCTACATTATACATCTCATTTATAAAAAGTAAAACCTTTATTAAAAATAAAATAAATTCCGCGCACTTGTTCAGAGTAGCTTTCGTTTATCTGTAGGCCATAATTGGACTCAAATGGGTCCCATATGGGTTGTAGAATATTCGATATATGTTGAATAATCGCAGTTTATGACAAGGTAGTCACACACTAACTAAAAATAAATAATTTTTAAATAAATAAATGAAATATAATCGTTTTTCGTAGAGGTGATATGATATGGGGCCCATCTGGGGTTGCCCACAAAGGTCCCATATGGGTCCCACATGGGCAAACAAATTATACCCTTTTACTTAAAAGGTAAAAAATTAATAAATGAAATCATACAAAAAAAAACTAGAAATGTGTCCAGAGGACAAAGATGCCCCCACCCGTTGCAAAACAAAGGCCAACACTCAGGAGTGCAAGTCATGTCCCGAGTAATATATCCAAGAAGTTAAAAGACTGTAGCACAAAAACCGTCAAATTTACCGTTGTCACAGTTTTGGGATAGATGGACGGACAAAGGCAAATCTATATGCCTCACTTTTTGGTAGGGGGCATAAAATACACAGGTGCACAAGTTCATGTCTTAATAATATATCCATGAAGTTTCAAGTTTGTGGTACAAATAATTTCTGAATTATGTGCGTCACAAGCATAAAAAATTCATATTTTCCAAAAACAAAGGCCCATAACTCTGTCAACTTTAACGAACGTTCGATAAAAATACCTAGGTGAACAAGTTCATGTCCTGAATAATTTATCCATGAAGTATCATGTCTGTAGTACAACTACTGTCAGAGTTACGTGCGTCACAAGCATAAAATGCAATATTTTTCAAAAACAAAGGCTCACAACTCTGTCAACTTCAACGGTGGTTCGATAAAAATACCAAGGTGCGCAAGTTCATGTCCTGAATAATTTATCCATGAAGTATCATGTCTGTAGTACAAATACTTTCGGAGTTATGCGTGTCACAAGGTTTCGGGACGGACGGACGTCCGTACGTACAGACGGACAAAGGCAAATTTATATGCCCCCCCCCCTCCCCCCCCACCATATTTGTTGGGGGCATAAAAACAGAAACAGTTTCCCCAAAACAGCGCTAAATCCAGCATCAACGACTGAAGTGTAACGAGACGGCGGAAATTTAAGATCAGGTCTGTCGTGGCGAAAAGTAAACCAATAGATCAACTAAAATACAAGGAAATCGAAAATCAAATTGCACGTTGAATTTATTCATTTTCTATATAGAACAAATAGTAAGCGTCATGCCATAAATGAGTCAAGTTTTTTAAATGGCTATAGGCAACGTATAAAACATATGAACGTAAACACATAAAACTTTGCTAGGGACTTTAACACTTTATAATATCCCCTTTCTGAATGAGCACTTGTCGGTACCGGCGAGAAAGATTTCATAAAGTATTTGAACATAGTAAACAGGGACTTCATTTCATGTACGGTTCAGTTGCTTATAAAGGTCCGCGGTGTTACGGATGAGATAAAGTATGTTTTTAATAGTATTCTTGAGTAACTGCCAAATATTTTCAATGGGGGACAAATCAGGAGATTGTGGAGGCCAGCGAATCTGCGGAATCTGATTCTGATGTTTCCATTCCTATGAATGTCGGGACTTGTGACAGGGAACATTGTCGTCTTGGTATAGCCAGATTTTAACGCCATAACGTTTGGTCTAGCCACAAATTAGTGTCCAATATGCTGATATTTTCAGAGTTCATATTTTCATCTACGAACACACGTTTTCCAACATATTTGTATGTAAGACGGATCCATTTGCTGCATTACCAAGACATTTGGGTCGTCTTTTTCCGGTGCTTTCCCCCAGGCTTTAGTTTTCCCATCTGATTTGATTTTTTTCATCATTTCATCGGTCAACATAATATTCTTCCAATTACCTTCAATCCGCCCCCCCCCACACACACACAGCACACACAGGCTAGTCCTTTTTTCTTGTTAATCTCACAGATGCCAATATGTTTCCAAACTGATATGCGTTTATATCCAAGAAAACGAAGACGACGTTGAACAGTCCTAGTAGACACTTTCACAGGAGTAACAAGCTTGAATCCACTTGTAATTTCCTTTAAAGTAGACTTGTTCGATTTTACTATCCTAGAGAGAGTCCTCTCAGCACGTTTCTTCAAAGACGTTGGCCTCCCAGGCCGCTGTTTGTTTTCAACATCCCCACGAACACGTCATCGTTAAATAATCCTTGAAACTGTGCATTCACATAAGTTTAAACTTTAAGCAATATCCCTAGCATGCCAACCATTTTCAAACAGGTGAATAGTAATCCGTTTTGTATCACTAGATAGGCCTAATCGCCTGCCGCGTTAAGCAATTTTCACACAGGTTTAAATCAGCCCGCTCTGTAAACTTTCAAGAAATATCGATTACGCCATTTTTTTATGTACATTTTTAACTATTTATAGCTGAATCATACGATATCACGGTATGGCCTTTTGCTAGTGAAAATCAATTCGATGACGCCATCATTAATTCTCATTCATGGCATGACGCTGCTACCAAGTATATTGATAGAACTGTTTGATGGGTACTTTTTTTTCAGAGTATATTAACAACAGCGTGATTTAAGCCCTGCCTGTGCAAAGGCTAAAATCAATATAATATGAGTATTTGTATTATAATAGTATAGATCTATATTAATGTACAGATTGCTTTTGCGTACTAAAACCATAATCACTGATTAATTGAATACTTTGAATCTATAAATCGACATTAAAATTTGTGTCTGGAGTGGTTAACCTATTTCGATCTATTGCAAATAAATCGTTAAGTGCGTTAGTCTTGTAATCTTCAATTTTGATGACGCATTTTATTAGCATTTGCTCATTTAGCGAAGATATAAATGCTCTTTGAATTTATCTTTTGTGTATATCATATGTAATTAGTGGCTCCTGGGCAGAGATGATATTGATAACATATGTTTATGTTTAGTAAAAAAAAAATCAACGTATCCAAGCACCCATTAACTTCAAATCAATCATCGTACAAGAATCATGGTTAAGTGTAATGATATATTATGCATCAATTAAAAGGACTTCTCACAGTTAACAATAAGAGGGATATATACGTATATAAACCACTTCTGTTTAACTATTATTTTGTTGGCATTAAATTCCGATGAATATATACTTAAGAGCATTTCGATGGATAAAAGCCTCCATGAAATTACCGAAAATTAGTGTCCCTCTAAATCAATGATTTTATTGTGCCACATTAAAGATCCATTATAATTCCAAAAGCAGTGTATGTTCTGTGGAGAGAAAAGCAAAATTTGTGTTACAGAATATTTTAAGAGATGCAATCTGTACTCGTTGAAAACAAAATTATTACAATGCATAATTAAAAATAATCTAAAGATCATTCAAGTATGTCCAGAAATATTTGATTTGAATATGCCGCATATCTTAGTCAATTTTTTGACGTTTTCCATGGACCCTCCGTATGTCTCCATCAACGAATCGCGAATACATGAATTGATGTAGCAGTTTTATTTCTTCGTTGGGAAAACATAACTTATACTTAATTGAGTCGTTAGCCTATTGATGTATTATTAGTATCTAATGATCCTAAATTGAATTTATATGATGTTTAATATGACATTTGAAAATGGGGAAGTAGGGTCTCAATACTTTTTCAATATATTAAACGTTTCAAATTCCCGGATTGGAATGCCCGGGGGTACTTGTATTTAAAACAGTTTATTATATTTCCAGGTAGCCTAGTTCTCTCTGAATATAAGCATTTCAAGTTTTCTTTTTGAGTTCGAGCCATATTTAGATTTACTTCCTGATATTCTTAAGATTTTTCTAGAATTAGACTAGATTTAGAAATTCAGCGCATTCACATGGAATCTATACATGTAGATATAATTATTAAAATATTCCAAGAAATGAAAGATATTTGTTTATGTTGCCAAACTCAAGATATAGAGGTCATCTATCATTAGGACTTCCTATTGGGTTTGTACTGTTTTAAATTCTTCTTCGTCTTCTTATTATTATTATAATTATTTTCTTCGTCTTTTCTACGCGTTAATTTCTATATGTTGCAAGAGTCCTGGGACCCTGAAAATTTAATGGCGTATACAACAGATACTGAAATTTCGATTTCAATGATTTTCATATGCTTGTACGCGGTCAATGGCCATTGTTTCTGGACGATTTTCATAAACATTTCACAGAATGTGTACGTTCTAGTTGTGCATCCCTGTGTCCGTTTTAACAATTTCAAAAAGGTAAAGGTTCTATGGCGAATACAAGATTCGAACCATTGACCTCAAATTTCAAATACGTATAAAATCGCTTCCAGATGAGTTAGAAAACTGATATTTGGACAAAATATAAGTCTACGAGTCTACTTTACATTCTGAGAAGATTTTTATCGTAATTAGACATAAAAATACATTTCACTGGCATCATGTTGAATAACTTAATGATGACAGTCATCCTATGGTAAAGTAAAGAAAGTAAGTGCTCCCCCCCACCACCATGTCCCCCACCTTTTTTTATATTTATTTATTATTTTTTGATCGGGGCCGTCTTGTGAAAATAAAAGTAAACTCTAATATATGATTCTAGAAAAAGTCCCGCTGGAATGTTATTAACTTTTGGAATTCGTCTGAACAGATATGAGATACGTCATGTCCCAGTGACCAAACACACGATAGGGACCATGTGTTTCACATAAATAAAATTTGTGTGTGCGGGGGGGGGGGGAGGGCTATGTGGTAGTAAATCAGTGACATTAATTACTCGGGCACGGAGGCCTATATTCCTTCAGTTAAATACATTACGCGCTTCTTGTAATTTGAATAACAAATAAAAACACGGTTAAAAATACGTTTCCTATGTCTTTGCATTTGTAAAAGTGATTTCGTATAAAGTAATTTAATCTCCATTTAAAATATCGTTCTCTAATGCACGACGGCTGAGCAAAAGGCTAGTTATCTTAATGAAATCTTTAATAATACAATAGACTTTTGACATTTTATTATATCTTGTAAAATATATATCATGCAATGTTTATCATTTTTGACTATATTATCAAATCAATAGGAGACACTACTTTACCGCGAAGATTTATTTTGGAAAGCTTTAAACTTTTTGTGAAAAGCCACAACACACTTAATCTTAAATAGACTGAGTTTGTCTCTTTTGTTTGTCGTAGGCGGCTGCAAACTTGGTGTCACAAGGGCTTTACCTGACAGAAAAATTATCCGTCAATGTTACAAAAGAAAGTGAAGTTTGAATAAGTCACCAAACTCGTTTGCACACATCTATTTGTATTCATATTGTCATTATCTGCCACAAACAAAATGCACGATTAACGGAGGGCCAAGAAAAAAGTAGTCACTTTTAATAGGTCATTTGTTGAAAATTAAATATTGCACGGAATATTGAATTATCTTTCTGTTTATATGCGTGTACTCTTTAACGTTATTTATGGGCATTTTGTTTTGCCAATAGCAAGCCGTCTCTGTGAATTTACAATGCACTGATCATGTTACATGTACTTTACTGCTAACGTGCACACAATAATGCAACGAAATGCAACAAAGCACTTCCCGGGCCAAAAACAAGTTGTCTGCAGTTCATGCGATTAAATATGTATAAGTTTTGGCGCAATCCAAACTAGCAGCTACGAAACGTAGGAGGACCTTCATTTGATATTTTATACCCTAAGTCAATTCACTTTTCTTCATTTTGATCAGTTATTTTAAGTGAATTGAAGTCAACATATTTGACTCACAAACATGATGATCTTATATAGATATTGCAGCTATACTTTTCTTGATATGTTTGATTTTTTTGTCGAGGCTTATTGATATATTTTCATTATAAAATTATCATGTTTTTGAATTAAATTATAAAATATAAAATAAATGGTCAACGTGAATAAAAACTGTCGACTTAGCGCAAAGGTCCGTTAACGTTACCGTACAAATCCCGTTAATTTACAATATTCTAATATATAACTGATAATTGTGATTACTTGAATTTAAAATAGTTTATGTAATAATATATTAATTTTAATGTATTCGCGGTATATATCTTAAGACGTCCCACGAATGTCGTTCCTATGATAATCAAAACAGAACGTGTTATTTACATTTCTCATTATGACTTATCACAAACGTATCTGCTTTAAGTCGAAGTCACAGTCAAGGAAAATAGAACTTATGGAAGGACACCAAAAAGGCAGTCATTGTGCAATTGAAAACTTCCAAGGGCATGGAGACCTACAATGTAATACGTCATTGTAACAAAAATACAAAAGACGCAGATCGCGATGTCCATTGTGTTCACCGTGCAACAGTATTTCAATCATATAGCGACGCCCAACTAGAAGACTGAATGTAAAAAAAAAAATCTCTTGTAGTTGCATATTTTAGTATATAATTTAAAAGCAGAAATAAAATGAAACTGGGACCGGTTCTCCATATGCATTTCTGATCGTAAAAAATAGGTAAATATTTAGATTTCCTGTAAATCGTTATAGATTCTTGTCGTTTAGAAATGCCTCTCTGATGAGAAACATAAATAAGGCTACCCGGTGCTCAAGATAGTAGTGCAAAGCATCCGCATTTTCTCTTTTCAATTGTTTATTTAAAAATCAAATTGTATACTATATAAAGAAGTAAGAGTTTTACTCGATGTGTACACGCGTTTATCAAATATCGGATACG
>JAIFHC010000045.1:45000-50000 GCA_021229015.1 Solen grandis | reverse complement strand
TTTGTTAATTTTTCTTGCAATATCTTCTTATAGTGTCGAGAACTGCATACTCCAGGATTAGTCCTATTAATATTCCGTCGCTTTGTGATATTTTTTACACACACCCACAAAACATTTTGACAAATTAATACAGAGTGAAGACATAACAAGGCTATGTTTTGACAAGTCAACAGTGCGAGTTATCATAACAACTCGATGCAGTGAGATGTTCACATGTCCGATTAACATAATAACAACTCGTTTTAACATAACAAAGCGACGCTTTGACATGACAACTTGTAATGCGTTAACATATGACAGCTATGGCGTTCCATAATTCTATTCTATTCTATTGATGACGTTTTAAAGAAAAGTGATGATGTTTACAGTCTGGCATGTTTTTTTTAAACTTGAAGAAGCATTAGAAAAGACAAAAGGTAAGATAGACATCATAGTTTTGACAAACAGTTTTTCAATATCTTTTTCTGTAATTTATCTTTTTGCTTACCTATTCAACGTTTGTTTACACTGTAAGGTAAAGGATTTGGTATATTTTTATGAAATAGACATCAACATGTGCATTCACTATGACTTCACAACTAAGACATGTTCGTTACTATATGGTAACGAACATGTCACGTTAATGTTAGTTTTTGTCACATAGTTTTTCTTTTAAAATTGGCTTTAAAACATATTCTATTTGTAACATTCGTCAATTAGTATTGCAAATTTCCATTCAGTTAACTAGTCAAGAATAGACATGCACATGATCTGTTAAAGACTTGCATTGAAAAGAGTGTAAGGTACCTTAAGGTCCATAAAATGCCAAATGTGGTTTTGTACAGGCTCTTTTTACAAGCATGGTGTACTTACTGACAAAATATATATTATTAATCAACAACCTGACAATGGGGATATCTTTAAGAAATATAATATGGTTTATTTTAGTTAATAATTACATTTCATGCAAAAACTGTTGGTAACGAACATTTCACTTAAAGTATCAAACATCTCGGTCACCTATTTTCAGTTTTTTGTTTGTTTTTGTTTTGTTTGTTTTTAATTATCCTTACTGTTCAAAAATAGCAAAATCAAGGCCTGAGATCCAGTAGGCGTACAGACAGAAACTTATAGGAAATACAGATTTCGTGTTGTCGTCCTTTCGCCTCGAAAGGCGAAAGTCGAAATAACGAAAATGACAACGCTTCGGGTTTCGCCTTCCGGTAGACATGCGCAGAACGTTTACACATATGCATACTTGCTGTAAATATCAACAATGCCAGGTGAAGATAGCTTTACTTCACTGCAGCAGAATATATACGCCGATAATATCCTTTTGAGTAATAAAATTGATGTTTTAATACACATTATATGTAGATGCTTACGTATAAGTATAAATTTATATTAGCTTTTTTTAAATCATTATAAGTTAATGTGCCTGAACAATAAATAGAGTTTCAAGCGGTTCAATTATGCTACAATTGAAATATGCTTTCACTGAAGCTTCCAAATATATTTTCCGTATCATGGATGTTGTAAATATACATGTATATCATTTTTGTACGGTTTTGAGTATCCATTAATAGAAGACTTTGTTTTAACTATTAGATGCGAAGGTCTACCGGAAGGCGAAACCCGAAACGTACAGTCATTTTCGTTATTTCGACTTTCGCCTTTCGAGGCGAAAGGACGACAACACGAAATCTGCAACATTGTCGTTATTTCGCTTTTCGCGTTTCGGGGCAAAGACACGACAAACAAAGGGCGCCAACACGAAAGGTTTCGACCCGCGGACACGAAACATTCAAAGGCGAAACTCTTCGTCCTTTCGCCTGTTAAAATTTCGTTATTTCGCCTGACATGTTTCGTGTTGTCGTCTTCGCCCTGAAAGGCGGCGAAATAACGACAATATGGCATGTTTTCGTTATTTCGCCTTTCGCCTTTCGGGGCGAAGACACGACAACACGAAATGGCAGAAATCAGCCACCATAGTATGGACAACATGCATCTCCATTATATGTAGAAGGTTAAGATGTCATGTAAAATAAACCTGTCAGTGTATGCTCTCTAGTATGTTTGCACAAAGTTTTTGTATTTTTAATTATGTTCACAACTTTAAGTATTTGTCTTACAAAAACATAAAAAAAACATGTGAATTTAATTTTAAAGTGCAAAATCGCTAGACGGTGTTAATTGAGTTATACAATGATAATATATATATATATGTCAATATTCTGTTGATATGACATCCTTTAAATGCGCCTTTTGTTCCTTATTTAATGTATTATCAACCTTTTCTTGAGTAAAATGTACTTCTGTGACATTGTCCGTTACTTTCTACCGCTGTGTATCTTTATCATTGTAACTACTTATTAGCATTTACATTTGCTCTTAGTCTTGGATATTTTTAAAAAATGAGTCTATGAGGTATGCATTTAAAAGTAAAATTGTTAATAATATGCTATTCATAAAAATATGTTCTTAATAGAATACCTTGTAAAGAAACATTTTTAGTAATAAAAATAGTTATGAACTTTTTGTTGATCAACAAAGACGTACAATATAGTAACAAAAATTGTATAATGACTTAAATTGTAAGGATACTTCTATAAATATGTCCTCTATCAAGATAACGTAATCTTTTCATATTGGGTTTTTCTCCATACTTAAATGAGTTACGGTTTTACATAATCCTCCTTGGTTACGTACATTTCAAAGGTTATTTTTTCTGTTAGTGGGTGAGTAATTGCCAGTATATCTTAACAAGTTTGTTCGTTAAATGATGTTCAAACAATTTTGCAAAAATGAAGCTGATACATTATTGTTAATTGTCGCATAGTTAAATAAACAATTAAAAAACACTGACATTTTATATTTTCACATGGGTCAAATGCACCTGCTTATTGCATAACTCCTAAATTACCTTGTCAACATCAGTTATAATTGAACCTGATTGCGAAATTATGGGCATAAACATTGTCTTAAAGTTTGAAAAAGATTGCTAAAAAAATGAAGATGCTAGAGTGTAATCAAAGTGAAATCTGACATTTTTTTTTATATTTAAAGGGGCATAACTCCTGACCTAATAACAGATCTCAGCTTTAATCGAACTCAATCGAGACATTATGGTCATAAGCATTGCCATAAAGTTTGAAGATGAATAAGCATTGCCATAAAGTTTGAAGATGATTGCTCAAAAGATGAAGATGCTAGAGTGTAAACAAGGATTTGTTTTAAAAAAGGGCTTAACTCCTGACCTAATTGACCGATCTCAGCCATATTCGAGCTTAATCGAGACATTATGGTCATAAGCATTGCCATAAAGTTTGAAGATGATTGCTCAAAAGATGAAGATGCTAGAGTGTAAACAAAGTGAAATAGGGCATTTTTTTTTAATATTAAAAGGGGCTTAACTCCTGATCTAATTGACGGATCTTAGCCATAATCGAACTCAATTGAGACATTATGGTCATAAGCATTGCCATAAAGTTTGAAGATGATTGCACAAAAGATGCAGATGCTAGAGTGTAAACAATGTGAAATATGGCATTTTTTTAATATTAAAAGGGGCATAACTCCTGACCTAATTGACGGATCTCAGCCATAATCGAACTCAATCGAGACATTATGGTCATAAGCATTGCCATAAAGTTTGAAGATGATTGCTCAAAAGATGCAGATGCTAGAGTGTAAAAAACGTGAAATATGGCATTTTTTGAATATTAAAAGGGGCATAGCTCCTGACCTAATTGACGGATCTCAGCCATAATCGAACTCAATCGAGACATTATGGTCATAAACATTGTCTTAAAGTTTGAAGATTGCTCAAGAAATAAAGGTGATAGAGTGTAAACACTAAAAATTGTTGACGACGCACGACGCACGACGGACGCTCACGGGATCACAATAGCTCACCCTGAGCTTTGATCAGGTGAGCTAAAAAGTGAACATGATGATGTATCGGCCTACTGTTTGTATATCCTTTCAGGAAAAATATTTAGAGGGTTAGTTTCATAAAAATAAAGTTATATAAAAATAGTAAAGCTGCAGTGACATTTAGAAACACAACCCATTCTGATTAAGTTTAATATGCATGGGTATGCAATATTTAAAACTTTATACATGTAAAGAAAAGTGAATTAAAAATTTCGTAAAGTAGATTTAGTTAAAGTAGTTTTTTTTTCTCTCATTAATTCCTTCTGGCTCTAGTGAAATTGTTTCGATGCTAGTTACATTTTATTGTCCAGCTTAGTTGGCTAATTTTATGCTTAACTATTTTAATGCTATTACTTAAACTGCATTTGTCTAGAATAGTTTATAGTTGTAACTGATACAAACTTTTGGTAATTGCCCATTTTTCCCAGTTGTTAGATCGCTCGGTAGACGACATGCAAATTTCTCTCAATCAGTGAACATGTCTGCAATACCCTAAACACATGCTTATCACACAGTCATGGACGACTGCCGATTCGGATTACCTACACATTAACAGCAGGGGGCCATAAGACAATAGGAGTCTGGCTGGTCAGGTGGTTATGCGGGTGGTTCAGTATAGGGGCCCAAGATAGGGATTTCCTCTAGACAACACTACTATGATGTAATCAAGGGATTTTATAGCCTAGAAAAATATATGACAAGGGCAGGGGGGGGGGGGGGGGGGGGGGGGGGGGCAAGGCCCCCTCGCCCCCCCCCCGCTGGATCCGGGTCTGTTACATGTATTTATGTTGCATTTCCTAATTAAATCTTAGAGGGGCGCAGTTTGGGCACTCGAGAATATACAGTGTTATAAAGTTGTCCATTCTTTATTTCAACATCTAATCATGAAACAACAAGGACAGTCGCCCCCACCGCCTTTTTTGAAAAAAAAAACAACAACAAAAAAAAAGAAAACATCTACGATGTATTCAGCCTTTATATATTTCTCATCGTACACATTCATGAGCCCAACACCAATACATGTTAACTTGGATGCAAATTGACTTCATTATTTGGTTGAAAGTGTAATTTATTTTTCCTGTAAT
>JAIFHC010000045.1:40000-42500 GCA_021229015.1 Solen grandis | reverse complement strand
GCCGGCTTCAGCGAGAGGGAGAGCGGTCTCGCTCTCGTACGTTCCGTGCCGGGAGGCGGGCGGCGGTAAGCCTCGCTGAGAGCGCGGTTCACGCCCCCGTACGGGGAGGCGAGGGGAAGGCCGGCCTCGGCGAGAGGGAGAGCGGTCTAGCCCCGTACCGTGCCGTGCCGGGAGGCGGGCGGCGGTAAGCCTCGCTGAGAGCGCGGACCACGCTCCCGTACGGGGAGGGGAGGGGAAGGCCGGCTTCGGCGAGAGGGAGAGCAGTCTAGCCTCCCGTACCGTGCCGTGCGGGAAGGCGAGGAGCGGTAGGCCTCGCTGAGAGGGAGAGGGTTAGCCTCCCTAGGGGAGGCGAGGGGAGGCCGGCCTCTTCGAGAGGGAGAGCGATCTAGCCTCCCGTACGGGGAGGCGAGGGGAAGGCCGGCCGCGGCGAGAGGGAGAGCGGTCTAGCCTCCCGTACGGGCAGCGCCGGCAAGGTGGCTGTTGGAGAGCGAGCGGGCCACTCTCCCGTACGGGGAGGCAAGCGGCTGCCGGCCTCGCTGAGAGCGCGGTTCCCCGAGCCAGCCCTCTGCTGGCTGGCTGGCTGGCTGGCTGGCTGGCTTCGTCACCGGCGACGTTTGATCTTAAGAATATACCTATAGGGGCGGTAGGCAAGGGAGCGCTGCGAGAGGGGCGGACAGCGCGGTCTCGGCGAGAGGGAGAGCGGTCTAGCCTCCCGTACCGTGCCGTGCCAGGAGGCCAGCGGCGGTAAGCCTCGCTGAGAGCGCGGTCCACGCTCCCGTACGGGGAGGCGAGGGGAAGGCCGGCCTCGGCGAGAGGAAGAGCGGTCCAGGCTCCCCGCGACGTCAGGGACGTACGGGCAGCGCCGGCTGGAATGAGACAAAGCTGCCTCGAGAACCCGCTCGCTCCCCTCTCGGATGTGCATGCCTTGATGAAAGGGAGCGATTTCCAAAACTTTTCAATTTGCCTTGAATTTACGGGGTGTAAATTCAAGTTGGTCCGCAGACATTTAGTCACCGGCGACGTTTGATACGTCTTTTCTACCTATGTGGAGAGAGACTCGGCAACGAGCTAGTACGGCAAGCGAAACACACCGACCGGTGGATAGTAGCGACCCGCGCGTTTCGAACGCCTCTCGAAGAGCCCTTGAGATCCGCCAGAGCGAAAGCGAAGGCCACCTCTCGGGAATCTTGGCTAGCAGAAAAGACACCCGGCAGGACGACAGCCACCCTTCTCTCCCTCACTGGCAACCAAGCCGCCGCCCGACTTGCGAGGTCGCCGTCGCCGCACGGTCAAGAGACTCTCCTCTCAGCGGCGCAAAAACAAAACCACCCTCTCGGTCCCGAGAGTCTAGCGTTGGCGCACGTTAGTTCACGCAACTAAAACCGCCTGACTCGTCCTGTCAGAGTCCGTCCCGGTCTACACCCGGAGGCACGAATGCGAGACCGCGTCCGAGTCCCCACCACACACCGCGGGACAGCAGTGCAGAGGAAAGTGTTTCGGCGCAAGCCGATCTCGTCCTCCTCAGGCCTTACCGGCTCGTTGATCGGCACCGTTGGTCTCCGACTTTTGGCCCCGAGACCAGGATCTCCCACCGAGCTGCAGCAGTAGCAGCACGCGGGTCCCCGGCTCTCAGCCGAGAGCAGCAGCTCGAGGTAGCTATCTGGTTGATCCTGCCAGTAGTCATATGCTTGTCTCAAAGATTAAGCCATGCATGTCTAAGTACATACCTTCACATGGTGAAACTGCGAAAGGCTCATTAAATCAGTTATGGTTCCTTAGATCGTACAGTCCTGCTTGGATAACTGTGGCAATTCTAGAGCTAATACATGGTACACAGCTCCGACCCTCACGGGGAAGAGCGCTTTTGTTAGAACAAAACCAATCCGGGCTCGCCCGGCCACTTGGTGACTCTGAACAACTTTGTGCTGATCGTACGGCCTCGAGCTGGCGACGTATCTTTCAAATGTCTGCCCTATCAACTTTCGATGGTACGTGCTATGCCTACCATGGTTGTAACGGGGAATCAGGGTTCGATTCCGGAGAGGGAGCATGAGAAACGGCTACCACATCCAAGGAAGGCAGCAGGCGCGCAAATTACCCACTCCTGACACGGGGAGGTAGTGACGAAAAATAACAATACGGGACTCTTTCGAGACCCCGTAATTAGAATGAGTACACTTTAAACCTTTTAACGAGGATCCATTGGAGGGCAAGTCTGGTGCCAGCAGCCGCGGTAATTCCAGCTCCAATAGCGTATATTAAAGTTGTTGCAGTTAAAAAGCTCGTAGTTGGATCTCGGGTCCAGGCCTGCGGTCCGCCTCGCGGCGGTCACTGCTCGTCCTGACCTCCCAGCCGGTGTGTCCCTTGGTGCTCTTGACTGAGTGTCTCGGGCGGCCGGAACGTTTACTTTGAAAAAATTAGAGTGTTCAAAGCAGGCTAGTCGCCTGTATAATGGTGCATGGAATGATGGAATAGGACCTCGGTTCTATTTTGTTGGTTT
>JAIFHC010000045.1:0-35000 GCA_021229015.1 Solen grandis | reverse complement strand
TTGATTTTCTTATGCCTATGACGTCAAATGACATCAAACTTGACGTTGTCTACACAAGCTTTACGCGGTCTACAGCCATTATTACAGGATGGAATTCGAATTGTAAGCATTTCAAATAAATTTGATTTGTAACATTATAAAAATAGTCCAAGTTAAATAAATCGATATAAAAAAATGATTTTCAGTTACTTTTGCCATATCCTCAAAGTTAAACGGTTTATTTTTCAAAGTTTATTTAAGTTATGGCCATACAAAAGCAAGTTAAAGGCTGGAATTTCATATCCTTTTACTTTTTTTGCTTTTAAGTGTTTGACAAATGTAGCAGAAAGTCCTATCATTCGTATCAACGAATGGAATCTAGTTAGGACTTTCTGCCCTTTCGGCTTTGTTATGTTTTTTATTATTCTTATTCTTTTTTTCTTCCTCTTATATTTGTGTTAATTTCAATGTGTTGCCATTGGCCCAGAACAATGAAAATTTTATGGCTTATATTTCATACCATGAGCTTTCAGATGCGATAAATTTCATATTCATATGACGTCAAATAACGTCAGATTTGACGTCAGCTGAAAAAGTTTGTAAGCGGTCTACAACCATTATTTCTGGACTGATTTTCATCAAATTTTCACAGAATGTGTATGTTAGGCTCTGTGTCCGTTTTTCCAAATTTGAGTTTTTGACTGAAAGACATGCAATAAAGGATTTAATTCTATAGAACACAGTTAAAATAGTTATAAAATGCCCAATTTGGAGGCATTCTTGCACAACAATCTTAATAGTTTAGCATTACTGAGAGGGGAATTTTTGAGAAAATTGGTGTGAAATGGCCGACCGGTGCACTAAATTCATACGCATGTTATTTGGCCTTAAATAGGTCAAAAAGAAGTCGGGTGACCCCATGTTTAAAATGTACAGAATTATTTCTCTTGAATAGATCTATCTAATGAGGGTAAGTTTGGATGCCAATTTCCCTTACAGAAATTGTCATTTGTATATATGCTTATATAGAACATATAGTAAATTTAAATTATGGTCTTAGTCCATATCACGCATGTGTAACGTGTTACAGGGATTTTTGATGTGAACGCATGAACATCGACAAAAAATAATACACAGCAACCATAGAGAACAAACATTTACTCACCAACATTCTGATAATCCAAAATAACAAAAGAACCCTTCCGCTTAATTTAGTTTAAACATGTATTATTGCCTAAGTAATGATGATACAACATAATAAGTAAGAGGGTCTGACCACAAGTTCTAACAATATTAGTATCGGTCATCGCTTTAAAGACACTTGTGTAATTTCAATGTTTACGCATGTTAACACAGAATGGGCAATATATAACTAATTACTAAACAAATTAAAAAAAAATTATATAAATAATGAGAAGAGAAGAAAAAAAACACTAACAAACAAGGGTTACTTAAATGAAAAAAAAAATAATGTCCAAAACACAACATATATAGGTGCAGATATATGAACCTTTCTAAACAGTATCTTTTATTCAAATTTCAATCACCACTTTTTTTTGCCGAAGAGATCAAAGTCGGTGTCCGGTTCAATGCTCATTTGGAGCGTAGATCTACACAGCTATACACAGCTAGAGCGATTTAATTTCATTAATACTTACTAAAAAACACTAACCTATACATGTACTTAATTAACACTGACTAACTTTGTTACACTAAACTAAGTTTGCCCCGCCCTAATACTGCGTTACGCTGTTATATTAGGAGATTCTAAACAGTATCTTTTATTGAAATTTAAATCACAACTTTTTTTTCCGAAGAGATCAAAGTCGGCTTCCGGTTCAATGCTCATTTGGAGCGTAGATCTACACAGCTATACACAGCTAGAGCGACGCATTGACCTTTGACATAACATGTTACATGTCACGTGATGTAATTCACTCCGGGAACAGGTTAATAGGGCGGAGTCTAAAAAATCAATACTATATTTGGAATGTGCGACTGCGTTAAATTTCAAAACATAATTTCAAACACTAATTAGGTTGGTGTTATTTAGTAAGCATAAAGTCCAATAAATCGGTCGCGCGGCTTTGCCGCGCCAGACCGATTTAATTTCATTAATGCTTACTGACAAACACTAACCTATACTTAATTAACACTGACTAACTTGGAGTTTGCCCCGCCCTATTACTGCGTTATGCTGCTATATTAGGAGATGGCGCTATATAAGTGTTACGTCAGCGTGTTGTTAAAGTATTCACACACGTGCACGTGCTTTCCAAATATGGATGTAACACATAAATTTCACACATTTTTTGACCGTCGGCTCATTTCTTTTTCAGATTTCAATCAATTTATGTGATGGCTGTTTTTTTAATTTATTTATCTTGTTTTAATTAGTTAAGACATCAGAAAATATCAACTGATTGACATTAAGGAAAGAACGAAATATGTAAATAATAATCGTTTAGAAAAGTCTCTGTCAGCGGAAGATATGAAGGCTAAGAATACCCCGGAAATACCAAATCAAATGAGTTAATACATGATCTGTAAGTTGTTTAAAAACGTTATATCAATTATTTCAATTCTTGTATTTACCAAATTCGTAAACATAGGTACTGGTATAGCTCCCTTGGTTGGCACTCAGCTTAATAAGGGTAGTTCTGATGGCCCGGTGTCCGGATAATGTGACTGGGTGTGGTATCATGCCAACTGTCTACGACGTGATACTGTGCAGTGTGACAACACTACATCTGTCTCAAGTAGACGTTGTCTCCAAAAGACTTAAATTCTGTCGGTGGGACGTTAAACCTAATAAACTGTATTTGTATTTTAGTATTTAATTTAGCATCTTTTTCTTTCCTTAGGAGTCCCTTTGCAAAAAATATTTCCGAAACTCCTCATCCTTTTGTAAAGGTTTATCTATAAACATGATTATTTAAGCGACTTTACTAAATGTTTACAAAAGACGTCAACATGCGCCAGTGTGCACACCTCGTGTGTAGGGATCGGTGTAGTAAACACTGCCATATATTATATCACGTGAATAGGGCGGAGCATAATTTGGATTAATGACATGCGCATTTCGCCGTAAACTCTTAACAGTTAAATCACAATTAAGTAGACAAGTCTCGCAAAATCTCGAACTCTTAACAAATTAAATCGACCAGGAATTTGAAATTTTGGGCTCACTGATTAGATAGAAATAGCGGGCAAATAAACAAAGTTACTCCATTTGGCTCTTTTAGCTAACGGACAAATTAGCTTGCAGCGTCTTGAACGGATGACGTGTTGATCATTTTGTTTGAAACGTCTACACTTATACACGCCCATGGTATCTCAAGCTGGCAATTAAATTACATTGTACTATAACATATTTTCACATAGCTTATCATTTATCATAAATTTGGATTGATGCAACATTGCAATGTTTCAACAACGGTCTAAATGATATGTGTCAAAACGCTCAAAGGATTATGGGTAACGCAATGCTGCAACTGATATGTATAAGTAACGTAAATAAAATGATTTGACACAACAATTATTGTCAACACTTGTTAAGTTTGTTTGTTTGTTGGGTTTAACGTCCCTCCGACAGTAATTCAGTCTTTTGGAGACGATGTCTACTTCATGCCGGTATAGGGCTGCCACACTGCAGTATCACGCCGTAGACATGTGGCATGATACCACACCCAGTCACCATTTTTTACGACTTTGGTATGTCGTGGTCGGGGATCGAACCCACGACCTCTCGCTCCCGAGGCGGACGCTCTAACCACTCGGCCACCGGAAAGGGTACGCTTGTTTAGCTAGTAATATCAATATGACATAAGTAAAAAGTTTTTTTGCAATTTATATGACTAATACAAAGCTGTAAATTTACATATTTTCCGAAAATGCTTCAATTAACGTGAAAGCGAAAGTAGGATATTTTTCAAAAATTCTTACACGTGGATTTATATTCGTATTTTTGATGTAACTTCCTTATACTTTAATCAATTTTAAAACTCTAAATACCAAAATAATCGTCTTAAAATTCTCTACATCTCACTCGCTTAAGGTGTGGACTTATTTCTAATGAGTTTTAAGATATTAGCCGTAAAACTTTGACAACACGGTAAAATCGCTGAAATTCTACATGTTTAAATTCTTATTAAAAAAATTTCTGAAAATTCTCTACATTTCACATTTCTTTATGTTTCGGAATATTACTAATACTTTTTGAGATACAAGCTCTTAAAGCTCCTGAATAATGAAAAAATCACCAAAGCTACATGCACGAATTTCGTTTTTTTCCCATTACTCCATGAATCTGGCCAATCATTGCCAAACATTGCTCTACAAAAAATATTCATCATCATATTTTCAAAAATTAAAGGTTTTCGAGGTATAAACTGTTAAACACACTGGGGGTTACCAAATTTTCATTTTCAACCCCAGTCATCAAAAACTAAATATCATCTGAAAGGTCTTTCTAAGCATTACAAATTATACGCATAGTGTCTCGATAGAATATTTACCGTTTTTGAGATATTTAAGGCCGAAGAAAAACCCGATAATTGATATATGACCTTGACCTTTGGGATTTTCCGGAAACGAAAGTGACATGGTTCCATAAAATCTAATACTGCATCTTCAGACAAAATTTCAAGCAAATCATACAAAAAATAAAGCCTACAGGGCTTAAAAACCGTTAAGTTTTAATACGAAAGTTTATTAGCATTATGACGTCATGTGACATCATATGGCGTTCATCTTTTCAGAATATAAAGAAGACATAGAGTCTAATACTCAGTCCAAATATCAGCTTTCTAACTCTTCTGGAAGCGATTTTATACGCATTTTGACGTCATTAGTTCGAAACTTGGATTCGCCATAAAACATTTGCCTTTTCGAATTTGGAAAAACGGACACCGGGATGCACAACTAGATCCTAACAAACACATTCTGTGAAATTTTGATGAAAATCGGTCCAGCAATAATGGCTGTATACTGCGTACAAACCTTTTCACCCGACGTCGAATCTGACGTTATATGAACCTGAAATTCATTGCATCCGAAAGCTCATGGTTTGAAATATATGCCATAAAATTTTCATTGTTCTGAGTCAATGGCAACACCTCAAAATTAACACAAATATAAGAGGAAGAAAAAAGAATAAGAAGAAGAAGAAGAAGAAGAAGAAGAATAAAAAAAACAACAGTACAAACCCAATAGGACTTTCTGCTAGTAGGCAGAAAATCCTAATAATAACTAGATTTCATTCGTTGATACGAATGATAGGACTTTCTGCTAACATTGAAAAATATAAAGATTAATACCGTTAGAAAGAATATATATTAAATTCCCTACCTTTTATTTTTTTTTTCGTATGGACTTCTCATGCATGAACTTTGTGATATCGCTTTCCTATAACTTGACCAAGTTTAGTTTTCTAGGTACCAAAATAAATGGCATGAAAATCCCGACAATTCCATTGTAGCATATTTGGGTCTAGTTTTATAGGTATTCAAATATAAGCAATTAAACTTAAATCTATTAATTCTGCATATCAAAATTCTTTTTTTATTTTCGTGTACAGTCGCGGGAATAAAAAAGTAAATGCTACCATGCAATAGAATCGTCGACACGTGTAGCCTCGTTAGTTAAATTCCAATAACGCTTGTTCATACGATCGAGACGACTGTATTACACAAAGTTACTCCATTTTGCGCCTTTAGGTAACGGACAAATTAGCTTGCAGCGTCTTGAACGGATGACATGTGTTGATTATTTTGTTTCAAACGTTTACACTTATACACGCTCATGGTATCTCAAGCTGGCAATTAAATTACATTGTACTATAACATATATTTTCACATAGGTTATCATTTATCATAAATTTGGAATATAGCTTGTACAACATTTATCGATTGATGCAACAATAAAGTCGGGAAATTGCAATGAAATGACATATGTCAAAACGCTTAAAGGATTATGGGTAACGCAATGCTGCAACTGATATGTATATGTAACGTAAATAAAATGATTTGACAAAACATTAAATCATTGTCAACACTTGTTTAGTTTTTTTTTTTTTTTTTTTTTTTTTTTGTTGGGTTTAACGTCCCATCGACAGTATTTCAGTCATTTGGAGACGATGTCTACTTAATGCTGTTATAGTGCTGCCACAGTGCAGTATCACGCACAGGCTACCGGCGTGGGACCCCCCAATGATACAAAGTAACAATTCAAAACACATTTTATAACAAAATTTCACAATTCAAGAAAATAAATTTATATCATAAAATAAGAAAAGGTATGTAACTCTCCGTTCAAAATCTATAGGAAAACTGACATGGTCGTATTCTGAGCTTCGTATCTGACACAATTTTTAGCCGATTTCAAATATGCTGGGCTTGTTAAACGCAGAAACAATAGGCCTTTTTGTTGCCGAGTCGATTTTCTATCTAAGATAAACTACAAAGACAATACAAGTCACGAAACTCAATGGAAACTGTCCTCGGACACGATGTGACCGAAGCAATGCATATCACAGTCAATGCTTTTTTCAACGGCAACTTCACAGAAATACAATATTTCCAACAAATACCCATATTAAACAATAAATTATGTATTTATTTAATTCTCACAAGTAATGCTTTTTTCTAGAAATCGCTAGTATCGATGCATTCCGCCCTCATTCCACTGTTGCATTTTGTTATGACTAGCTGCTACCATATTGAATTGGTTATCGGCTTTTGTGATGATTACAATATGACATTGGGGAACCAGCGATTATGGTAGCCGTCAGTTATAACAAAATGCAGCAGTGGAATGAGGGCGGAATGCATCGATTCTAACGACTACTGGAAAAAAGCATAACTTGTGAGAATTAAATAAATACATAATTTATTGTTTAACATGGGTATTTGTTCGAAATATTGTATTTCTGTATTTCGAACCCACGACCTCCCGCTCCCGAGGCGGACGCTCTAACCACTCGGCCACCGGGAACGGTACACTTGTTTAGCTAGAAATATCAATATAAGTAAAAAGTTTTTTCTTTCAATTTATATGACTAATACATATCTGTAAACTTACATTTTCCGAAAATGCTTCAATTAAGGTGAAAGCGAAAGTAGGATATTTTAAGAAAATTCTTACAATTGGCTATGAATTCGTATTTTTTATGTAACTTCCTTATTTTCTGATCAATTTCAAAACTCTAGGTGCCAAAATAATCGTCTTAAAATTCTTAACATCTCACTTGCTTAATGTAAGAACTTTTTTCTAATGATTCTTAAGATATCAGCCGTAAAACTCTGACATGACGGCAAAATCGCTGAAATTCTACTTGTTTAAATTCGTATTTTTGATGTAACTTCCTTATACTTTGATCAATTTCAAAACTTTAGGTACCAAAATAATCGTCTTAAAATTCTCTACATCTCACTCGCTTAATGTGTTGACTTATTCCATATGAGTTTTAAGATATAAGCCGTGAAACTCTTACATAACGGCAAAATCGCTGAAATTCTACATGTTTAATTTTTTGTTTTTGATGTAACTTCCTTATACTTTAATCAATTTCAAAACTTTAGGTACCAAAATAATCGTCTTAAAATTCTCTACATTTCACACGCTTTATCTACAGGAATATTTTTAGTATTTTTTGAGATACAAGCTTTTAAACCTCCTGAAAAATAAAAAAATTACCAAAGCTATATGCACCAATTTCGTTTTTTCCCCATTACTTCCACGAATCTTAGGTCAATCATTATACTTTAGGCATCAAAAGAACGGCCAAACATTGCTTTACAAATAATATTCATCATCATATTTTCAAAAATCAAAGGTTTTCGAGATATAAACTGTTAAACACACTGAGGGTTACCAAATTTTCGTTTTTCCGCCATAACTCAACCGATTCAACCCCGATTATCAAAAACTAAACATCATCTGAAAAGCCTTTCTAAGCACTACAAATTATACGCACAGTGTCTCGATAGAATATTTACCGTTTTTGAGATATTTAAGGCCGAAGAAAAACCTGATAATTTAATTATATGACCTTGACCTTTGGGATTTTCCGGAAACGGAAGTGGCATGGCTCCATAGAATCTAATATTACATATTGAGACAAAATTTCAAGCAAATCATACAAAAAATAAAGCCTACAGGGCTTAAAAACCGTTAAGTTTTAATACGAAAGTTTTATTAGCATTATGACGTCATGTGACGTCATATGGCGTTCATCTTCTCAGAATGTCAAGAAGACCTAGAGACTAATATTTAGTCCAAATATCAGCTTTATAGCTCTTCTGAAAGCGATTTTATACGCATTTGAAATTTGACGTCATTAGTTCGAATCTTGGATTCGCCATAAAACCTTTGGCTTTTCGAATTTGGAAACAGGGACACCGAAAGGCACAACTAGAGCCTAACATACACATTCTGTGAAATTTTGATGAAAATCGGTCAAGAAATAATGGCTGTAGACCGCGTACAAACTTTTTCACCTGACGTCGAATCTGACGTTATATGACGTCTTATGAGTATGAAATTCATTGCATCCGAAAGCTCATGGTTTGAAATATATGCCATAAAATTTTCATTGTTCTGAGTCAATGGCAACACCTCAAAATTAACACAAATATAAGAGGAAGAAAAAAAGAATAACTAGATGTCATTCGTGAAAACGAATGATAGGACTTTCTGCAAGCTGGGTTAATGCAAAAAGCAGGAGATAGAAGTTTCATGTAATGACTCACCTCTGGTAGTATTTCATGTTCATGCTGAACAATTGACATTATATTCCGCGAAAAATAAGCGTTTAGTTACGAAGAAAAAAAAATAAGTAGCAGTAGTAGTAGTATGCTTATGACGTCATATGACGTCACGACTCAATATATATTAAGAAATTATGCAGAACTGCAAACTGTGTAAGTTTCAACTTTCTATCTCATCCCGAAGTTCTTTAATCAAAAAATGAAATTTTTGGTCCTATGTTCGAATCTTACTTCAGCCACAATACTTCGGTTTCTCGGAATTAAGGTTAGCTGACAAAATATTCACACCTTAGTTTCAAGATGTACCATCTGTAAAAATTTGGAGAAAATCTGATTATAAATGGCGGCTGTAGAGCGCGAACACCATTTTCCACTATTTTTAGCTCTGACGTCACGTGACGTCATAGGGTGCTGAAAATGCTGTTGCTCAAAAGCGCATTCTTTATAGCAATAACTCTGAAATTTTCATTATTCTGAACAACTGGCATCATGTCGAAATCATTGCCCCAAATTAAAATTAAGTGGTATGCTTATGACGTCCTCTGACGTCACGATTCAAAATATTTGTAGAAATGCTGCAGAACTGCAAACTGTGTAAGTTTCAACTTTCTATCTCATCCTGAAGCTCTTCAATCCTAAAATGAAATTTTTGGTCCTATGTTCGAATCTTACTTCAGCCACAGAACTTCGGTTTTTCGGAATTTCGGTAAGCTGGCAAGATATGTACACCTTAGTTTCAAGGTGTACCATCTGTGAAAATTTGAAGAAAATCCGACCATAAATGGCGGCTGTAGAGCGTGAACACCATTTTTCAATATTTTTAGATCTGACGTCACATGGCGTCATAGGGTGCTGAAGATGCTTTTGTTTAAAAGCGCATACTTTACTGTCATAACTCTAACATTTTCATTATTCTGAACAACTGGCATCATGTCGAAATCATTGCCCTAAAATAAAAATTAAGAAGTATGCTTATGACGTCACATGACGACATTTGACGTCACGACTCAAATTTATTAAGAAATTCTACAGAACTGCAAACTGTGTAAGTTTCAACTTTCTATCTCTTTTTTTAAAGCCTTATGATACATCTTATTTAAGCCACAGAACATCGGTCTTTCGGAATTTCGGTTAGCTGACAGGATATGCACACCTTAGTTTCAAGATGTACCATCTGTGAAAATTTGAAGAAAATCCGACCATAAATGACGGCTGTAGAGCGCGAACACCATTTTTCACTATTTTTAGCTGTGACGTCATGTGACGTCATAGGGTGCTGAAAATCATTGAAATCAAAATTTCCTCACGTGCCTAATAACCCATAAAAATTTCATCGTCCTAGGACTATTGCAACATATTAAAATAAGCGTTTAGTTAGGAAGAAGAAAAGAATATTAATAATAATAAAATGACGTCACGTGACGTCATATGACGTTTATTTTTACATAATTGTTAAAACACCCAGAGGCCTACTAACTGACAAAATTTCAACTTTCTATCTCAAATAGGACAGTTTTTATAAGCATTTAAGAATTGACGTCCTTGGTTCGAATCTTGGATCCGCCATAGATGCTTGGACTTTTCGAATTTTGAAAAAAAAGGACACCGGTATACACAATAAGAACGTAATATACACATTCTGTGAAATTTTGATGAAAATCGGCCCATTAATAATGGCTCTGGACCGTGTTAAAACTTTCGTAGTCAATTTCAAATGTGACGTCATATGACGTCATAGGCTTCTGAAAATCATTGAAATCGAAATTTCAGCGTCTGCATCATTTGTCATTAAATTTTCATTGCAATTCGACAATTTCAACATATAGAAATACTCTTGTTAATATTAGAAATACATTATCATATAATAACGTCACGTGACGTCATATGACGTTTATTTTCACAAAATCTTTAAGACTCCCAGAGACCTATATACTGACCAAATATCACTTTTCTATCTCAAAAAGGACCGATTTTATAAGCATTTAAAAATTTACGACCTTGGTTCGAATCTTGAATTCGCTATAGAACCATGGACTTTTCGAATTTTGAAAAACGGACACCGAGATGCACAACTAGAACTTAATATACACATTCTGTGAAAATTTGATGAAAATCGGTTCATAAACAATGGCTGTAGACCGCGTACAAACTTTTGTTGTATATTTCAAGTGTGACGTCATATGACGTCATAGGCATAGAAATCAAAATTTCAGCGTTTGAAGCATGTGTCATTAAATTTTCATTGTCCTTCGACAATTTCAACATATAGAAATATTCTTGTTAATATTAGAAATACATTATCATATAATGACGTCACGTGACGTCATATGACATTTATTTTCACAAAATGTTTAAAACTTCTAGAGACCTATATACTGACTAAATATCAACTTTCTATCTTAAATAGGACAGATTTTATAAGCTCTTAAAAATTTACGACCTTGGTTCGAATCTTGGATTCGCTATTGAACCATGGACTTTTCGAATTTTGAAAAACGGACACAAGGATGCACAACTAGAGCCTAACATACACATTCTGTTAAATTTTGATGAAAATCGGTCCAGAAATAATGGCTGTAGACCGCGAACAAACTTTTTCACCTGACGTCAAATCTGACGTAATGTGACGTCATATGAATATGAAATTCATTGCATCCGAAAGCACATGGTTTGAAATATATGCCATAAAATTTTCATTGATCTGAGTCAATGACACCTCGAAATTAACACAAATATAAGAGGAAGAAAAAAAGAATAATAAGAAGAATAACTAGATGTCATTCGTCTAAACGAATGATAGGACTTTCTGTAACCTGTGTTAATGCAAAAAGCAGGAGATAATAGTTTCATGTAATGTATCACCTCTGGTAGGATTTCATGTTCATGGTGATTAATTGACATTATATTATAAATAAGCGTTTAGTTACGAAGAAAAAAAAGAAAGTAGCACTAGTAGTAGTATGCTTATGACGTCATATGACGTCACGACTCAAAATATATTAAGAAATTCTGCAGAACTGCAAACTGTGTAAGTTTCAACTTTCTATCTCATCCCGAAGTTCTTTAGCCCTAAAATGAAATTTTTGGTCCTATGTTCGAATCTTACTTCAGCCACAATACTTCGGTTTTTCGGAATTAAGGTTAGCTGACAAAATATTCACACCTTAGTTTCAAGATGTACCATCTGTAAAAATTTGAAGAAAATCTCATCATAAATGGCGGCTGTAGAGCGCGAACACCATTTTTCACTATTTTTAGCTCTGACGTCACGTGACGTCATAGGGTGTTGAAAATGCTGTTGCTTAAAAGCGCATACTTTACTGCAATAACTCTGAAATTTTCATTATTCTGAACAATTGTCATCATGTCGAAATCATTGCCCCAAATTAAAAATAAGTGGTATGCTTATGACGTCCTCTGACGTCACGATTCAAAATATTTGTAGAAATAATGCAGAACTGCAAACTGTACAAGTTTCAACTTTCTATCTCATCCTGAAGCTCTTCAATCCTAAAATGAAATTTTTGGTCCTATGTTCGAATCTTACTTCAGCCACAGAACTTCGGTTTTTCGGAATTTCGGTAAGCTGGCAGGATATGTACACCTTAGTTTCAAGTTGTACCATCTGTGAAAATTACAAGAAAAATCCGACCATAAATGGCGGCAGTAGAGCGCGAACACCATTGTTCAATATTTTTTAGCTCTGACGTCACATGACGTCATAGGGTGCTGAAGATGCTTTTGTTCAAAAACGCATACTTTACAGTCATAACTCTAAAATCTTCATTATTCTGAACAACTGGCATCATGTCGAAATCATTACCCTAAAATGAAAATTAAGAAGTATGCTTATGACGTCATATGACGTCATTTGACGTCACGACTCAATATATGTATAGAAATTCTGCAGAACTGCAAACTGTGTAAGTTTCAACTTTCTATCTCATCCTGAAGCTCTTTTATCCTAAAATGAAATTTTCGGTCCTACATTGTATGTTCGAATCTTATTTCAGCCACACGGTCTATCGGAAATTCGGTTAGCTGGCAGGATATGCACACCTTTGATTCAAGATGTACCATCTGTGAAAATATGAAGAAAATCCGACCATAAATGACGGCTGTAGAGCGCGAACACCATTTTACACTATTTTTAGCTGTGACGTCATGTGACGTCATAGGGTGCTGAAGATGCTTTTGTTCAAAAGCGCATTCTTTACTGTAATAACTCTGAAATTTTCATTATTCTGAACAACTGGCATCATATCGAAATCATTGCACTAAAATGAAAAATAAGAAGTATGCCTATGACGTCACATGACGTTATATGACGTCACGACTGAAAATATTTGTAGAAATACTGCAGAACTGCAAACTGTGTAAGTTTCAACTTTCTATCTCATCCTGAAGCTCTTTAATCCTAAAATGAAATTTTCGGTCCTATGTTCGAATCTTATTTCAGCCACAGAACTTCGGTCTTTCGGAAATTCGGTTAGCTGGCAGGATATGCACACCTTTGATTCAAGATGTACCATCTGTGAAAATTTGAAGAAAATCCGACCATAAATGACGGCTGTAGAGCGCGAACACCATTTTTCACTATTTTTAGCTGTGACGTCATGTGACGTCATAGGGTGCTGAATATCATAAAATTCAAAATTTCCTCACGTGACTAATAAGCCATAAAAATTTCATCGTCCTATGTCCATTGCAACATATAAAAATAAGCGTTTAGTTAGGAAGAAAAAAAGAATAATAACTAGATGTCATTCGTGAAAACGAATGATAGGACTTTCAGCAACCTGTGTTAATGCAAAAAGCAGGAGATAGAAGTTTCATAAAATGACTCATCTCTGGTAGTATTTCATGTTCATGCTGAACAATTGACATTATATTCCGCGAAAAATAAGCGTTTAGTTACGAAAAAAAAAAATAAGTAGCAGTAGTAGTAGTATGCTTATGACGTCATATGACGTCACGACTCAAAATATATGTAGAATTATGCAGAACTGCAAACTGTGTAAGTTTCAACTTTCTATCTCATCCTGAAGCTCTTTAATGCTAAAATGAAATTTTCGGACCTATGTTCGAATCTTATTTCAGCCACAGAACTTCGGTCTTTCGGAATTTCGGTTAGCTGACAGGATATGCACACCTTAGTTTTAAGATGTACCATCTGTGAAAATTTGAAGAAAATCCGACTATAAATGACGGCTGTAGAGCGCAAACACCATTTTTCACTATTTTTAGCTGTGACGTCATGTGACATCATAGGCTGCTGACAATCATTGAAAACAAAATTTTACTCACGTGACTAATAACCCATAAAAATTTCATTGTCCTAGGACTATTGCAACATATTAAAATAAGCGTTTAGTTAGGAAAAAGAAAAGAATAATAATGATAATAAAATGACGTCACGTGACGTCATATGACGTTTATTTTCAAATAATTGTTAAACACCCAGAGACCTACTAACTGACAAAATTTCAACTTTCTATCTCAAATAGGACAGTTTTTATAAGCATTTAAAAATTGACGTCCTTGGTTCGAATCTTGGATCCGCCATAGATGCTTGGACTTTTCGAATTTTGTAAAACGGACACCGGTATACACAATAAGAACGTAATATACACATTCTGTGAAAATTTGATAAAAATCGGCCCATTAATAATGGCTCTGGACCGTGTACAATCTTTCGTAGTCAATTTCAAATGTGACGTCATATGACGTCATAGGCTTCTGAAAATCATTGAAAAATTCCAGCTCTAATAGTATTAAATTTTCATTCCCTTGACAATTTCAACATATAGAAATACTCTTGTTAATATTAGAAATACATTATCATATAATGACGTCACGTGACGTCATATGACGTTTATTTTCACAAAATCTTTAAGACTCCCAGAGACCTATAAACTGACCAAATATCACTTTTCTATCTCAAATAGGACCGATTTTATAAGCATTTAAAAATTTACAACCTTGGTTCGAATCTTAAATTCGCTATAGAACCATGGACTTTTCGAATTTTGAAAAACAGACACCGAGATGCACAACTAGAACTTGATATACACATTCTGTGAAAATTTGATGAAAATCGGTTCATAAACAATGGCTGTAGACCGCGTACAAACTTTTGTTGCATATTTCAAGTGTGACGTCATATGACGTCATAGGCATATGAAAATCATAGAAATCAAAATTTCAGCTTTTGAAGCATATGTCATTAAATTTTCATTGCCCTTCGACAATTTCAACATATAGAAATACCCTTGTTAATATTAGAAATACATTATCATATAATGACGTCACGTGACGTCATATGACAATTATTTTCACAAAATGTTTAAAACTTCTAGAGACCTATATACTGACTAAATATCAACTTTCTATCTTAAATAGGACAGATTTTATAAGCATTTAAAAATTTACGACCTTGGTTCGAATCTTGGATTTGCTATAGAACCATGGACTTTTCGAATTTTGAAAAATGGACACAGGGATGCACAACTAGAGCCTAACATACACATTCTGTGAAATTTTGATGAAAATCGGTCCATAAATAATGGCTGTAGACCGCGAACAAACTTTTTCACCTGACGTCAAATCTGACGTTATATGACGTCATATGAATATGAAATTCATTGCATTCGAAAGCTCATGGTTTGAAATATATGCCATAAAATTTTCATTGTTCTGGGCCATTGGCAACATACCGAAATTAACACAAATACAAGAGGAAGAAAAAAAGAATAAGAATAAGAATAACTAGATGTCATTCGTCTAAACGAATGATAGGACTTTCTGTAACCTGTGTTAATGCAAAAAGCAGGAGATAGAAGTTTCATGTAATGTCTCACCTCTGGTAGTATTTCATGTTCATGGTGATTAATTGACATTATATCATAAATAAGCGTTTAGTTACGAAGAAAAAAAAAGTAGCAGTAGTAGTAGTAGTATGCTTATGACGTCATATGACGTCACGACTCAAAATATATTAAGAAATTCTGCAGAACTGCAAACTGTGTAAGTTTCAACTTTCTATCTCATCCTGAAGTTCTTTAGCCCTAAAATGAAATTTTTGGTCCTATGTTCGAATCTTACTTCAGCCACAATACTTCGGTTTTTCGGAATTAAGGTTAGCTGACAAAATATTCACACCTTAGTTTCAAGATGTACCATCTGTAAAAATTTGAAGAAAATCTCATCATAAATGGCGGCTGTAGAGCGCGAACACCATTTTTCACTATTTTTAGCTCTGACGTCACGTGACGTCATAGGGTGTTGAAAATGCTGTTGCTTAAAAGCGCATACTTTACTGCAATAACTCTGAAATTTTCATTATTCTGAACAATTGTCATCATGTCCAAATCATTGCCCCAAATTAAAAATAAGTGGTATGCTTATGACGTCCTCTGACGTCACGATTCAAAATATTTGTAGAAATAATGCAGAACTGCAAACTGTACAAGTTTCAACTTTCTATCTCATCCTGAAGCTCTTCAATCCTAAAATGAAATTTTTGGTCCTATGTTCGAATCTTACTTCAGCCACAGAACTTCGGTTTTTCGGAATTTCGGTAAGCTGGCAGGATATGTACACCTTAGTTTCAAGTTGTACCATCTGTGAAAATTACAAGAAAAATCCGACCATAAATGGCGGCAGTAGAGCGCGAACACCATTGTTCAATATTTTTTAGCTCTGACGTCACATGACGTCATAGGGTGCTGAAGATGCTTTTGTTCAAAAACGCATACTTTACAGTCATAACTCTAAAATCTTCATTATTCTGAACAACTGGCATCATGTCGAAATCATTACCCTAAAATGAAAATTAAGAAGTATGCTTATGACGTCATATGACGTCATTTGACGTCACGACTCAATATATGTATAGAAATTCTGCAGAACTGCAAACTGTGTAAGTTTCAACTTTCTATCTCATCCTGAAGCTCTTTTATCCTAAAATGAAATTTTCGGTCCTACATTGTATGTTCGAATCTTATTTCAGCCACAGAACTTCGGTCTTTCGGAATTTCGGTTAGCTGACAGGATATGCACACCTTTGATTCAAGATGTACCATCTGTGAAAATATGAAGAAAATCCGACCATAAATGACGGCTGTAGAGCGCGAAAACCATTTTTCACTATTTTTAGCTGTGACGTCATGTGACGTCATAGGGTGCTGAAGATGCTTTTGTTCAAAAGCGCATTCTTTACTGTAATAACTCTGAAATTTTCATTATTCTGAACAACTGGCATCATATCGAAATCATTGCACTAAAATGAAAAATAAGAAGTATGCCTATGACGTCACATGACGTTATATGACGTCACGACTGAAAATATATGTAGAAATACTGCAGAACTGCAAACTGTGTAAGTTTCAACTTTCTATCTCATCCTGAAGCTCTTTAATCCTAAAATGAAATTTTCGGTCCTATGTTCGAATCTTATTTCAGCCACAGAACTTCGGTCTATCGGAAATTCGGTTAGCTGGCAGGATATGCACACCTTTGATTCAAGATGTACCATCTGTGAAAATATGAAGAAAATCCGACCATAAATGACGGCTGTAGAGCGCGAACACCATTTTACACTATTTTTAGCTGTGACGTCATGTGACGTCATAGGGTGCTGAAGATGCTTTTGTTCAAAAGCGCATTCTTTACTGTAATAACTCTGAAATTTTCATTATTCTGAACAACTGGCATCATATCGAAATCATTGCACTAAAATGAAAAATAAGAAGTATGCCTATGACGTCACATGACGTTATATGACGTCACGACTGAAAATATTTGTAGAAATACTGCAGAACTGCAAACTGTGTAAGTTTCAACTTTCTATCTCATCCTGAAGCTCTTTAATCCTAAAATGAAATTTTCGGTCCTATGTTCGAATCTTATTTCAGCCACAGAACTTCGGTCTTTCGGAAATTCGGTTAGCTGGCAGGATATGCACACCTTTGATTCAAGATGTACCATCTGTGAAAATTTGAAGAAAATCCGACCATAAATGACGGCTGTAGAGCGCGAACACCATTTTTCACTATTTTTAGCTGTGACGTCATGTGACGTCATAGGGTGCTGAATATCATAAAATTCAAAATTTCCTCACGTGACTAATAAGCCATAAAAATTTCATCGTCCTATGTCCATTGCAACATATAAAAATAAGCGTTTAGTTAGGAAGAAAAAAAGAATAATAACTAGATGTCATTCGTGAAAACGAATGATAGGACTTTCAGCAACCTGTGTTAATGCAAAAAGCAGGAGATAGAAGTTTCATAAAATGACTCATCTCTGGTAGTATTTCATGTTCATGCTGAACAATTGACATTATATTCCGCGAAAAATAAGCGTTTAGTTACGAAAAAAAAAATAAGTAGCAGTAGTAGTAGTATGCTTATGACGTCATATGACGTCACGACTCAAAATATATGTAGAAATTATGCAGAACTGCAAACTGTGTAAGTTTCAACTTTCTATCTCATCCTGAAGCTCTTTAATGCTAAAATGAAATTTTCGGACCTATGTTCGAATCTTATTTCAGCCACAGAACTTCGGTCTTTCGGAATTTCGGTTAGCTGACAGGATATGCACACCTTAGTTTTAAGATGTACCATCTGTGAAAATTTGAAGAAAATCCGACTATAAATGACGGCTGTAGAGCGCAAACACCATTTTTCACTATTTTTAGCTGTGACGTCATGTGACATCATAGGCTGCTGACAATCATTGAAAACAAAATTTTACTCACGTGACTAATAACCCATAAAAATTTCATTGTCCTAGGACTATTGCAACATATTAAAATAAGCGTTTAGTTAGGAAAAAGAAAAGAATAATAATGATAATAAAATGACGTCACGTGACGTCATATGACGTTTATTTTCAAATAATTGTTAAACACCCAGAGACCTACTAACTGACAAAATTTCAACTTTCTATCTCAAATAGGACAGTTTTTATAAGCATTTAAAAATTGACGTCCTTGGTTCGAATCTTGGATCCGCCATAGATGCTTGGACTTTTCGAATTTTGTAAAACGGACACCGGTATACACAATAAGAACGTAATATACACATTCTGTGAAAATTTGATAAAAATCGGCCCATTAATAATGGCTCTGGACCGTGTACAATCTTTCGTAGTCAATTTCAAATGTGACGTCATATGACGTCATAGGCTTCTGAAAATCATTGAAATCGAAATTCCAGCATCTGAATCATGTGTCATTAAATTTTCATTGCCCTTCGACAATTTCAACATATAGAAATACTCTTGTTAATATTAGAAATACATTATCATATAATGACGTCACGTGACGTCATATGACGTTTATTTTCACAAAATCTTTAAGACTCCCAGAGACCTATAAACTGACCAAATATCACTTTTCTATCTCAAATAGGACCGATTTTATAAGCATTTAAAAATTTACAACCTTGGTTCGAATCTTAAATTCGCTATAGAACCATGGACTTTTCGAATTTTGAAAAACAGACACCGAGATGCACAACTAGAACTTGATATACACATTCTGTGAAAATTTGATGAAAATCGGTTCATAAACAATGGCTGTAGACCGCGTACAAACTTTTGTTGCATATTTCAAGTGTGACGTCATATGACGTCATAGGCATATGAAAATCATAGAAATCAAAATTTCAGCTTTTGAAGCATATGTCATTAAATTTTCATTGCCCTTCGACAATTTCAACATATAGAAATACCCTTGTTAATATTAGAAATACATTATCATATAATGACGTCACGTGACGTCATATGACAATTATTTTCACAAAATGTTTAAAACTTCTAGAGACCTATATACTGACTAAATATCAACTTTCTATCTTAAATAGGACAGATTTTATAAGCATTTAAAAATTTACGACCTTGGTTCGAATCTTGGATTTGCTATAGAACCATGGACTTTTCGAATTTTGAAAAATGGACACAGGGATGCACAACTAGAGCCTAACATACACATTCTGTGAAATTTTGATGAAAATCGGTCCATAAATAATGGCTGTAGACCGCGAACAAACTTTTTCACCTGACGTCAAATCTGACGTTATATGACGTCATATGAATATGAAATTCATTGCATTCGAAAGCTCATGGTTTGAAATATATGCCATAAAATTTTCATTGTTCTGGGCCATTGGCAACATACCGAAATTAACACAAATACAAGAGGAAGAAAAAAAGAATAAGAATAAGAATAACTAGATGTCATTCGTCTAAACGAATGATAGGACTTTCTGTAACCTGTGTTAATGCAAAAAGCAGGAGATAGAAGTTTCATGTAATGTCTCACCTCTGGTAGTATTTCATGTTCATGGTGATTAATTGACATTATATCATAAATAAGCGTTTAGTTACGAAGAAAAAAAAAAGTAGCAGTAGTAGTAGTAGTATGCTTATGACGTCATATGACGTCACGACTCAAAATATATTAAGAAATTCTGCAGAACTGCAAACTGTGTAAGTTTCAACTTTCTATCTCATCCTGAAGTTCTTTAGCCCTAAAATGAAATTTTTGGTACTATGTTCGAATCTTACTTCAGCCACAATATTTCGGTTTTTCGGAATTAAGGTTAGCTGACAAAATTTTCACACCTTAGTTTCAAGATGTACCATCTGTGAAAATTTGAAGAAAATCCGACCATAAATGACGGCTGTAGAGCGCGAACACCATTTTTCACTATTTTTAGCTGTGACGTCATGTGACGTCAAAGGGTGCTGACAATCATTGAAATCAAAATTTCCTCACGTGACTAATTACCCATAAAAATTTCATCGTCCTAGGACTATTGTAACATATTAAAATAAGCGTTTAGTTAGGAGAAGAAAAGAATAATAATAATAATAATAAATGACGTCACGTGAGGTCATATGACGTTTATTTTCACATAATTGTTAAGACACTCAGAGACCTACTAACTGACAAAATTTCAACTTTCTATCTCAAATAGGACAGTTTTTATAAGCATTTAAAAATTGACGTCCTTGGTTCGAATCTTGGATCCGCCATAGATGCTTGGACTTTTCGAATTTTGAAAAACCGGACACCGGCATACACAATAAGAACGTAATATACACATTCTGTGAAAATTTGATGAAAATCGGCCCATTAATAATGGATCTGGACCGTGTACAAACTTTCGTAGTCAATTTCAAATGTGACGTCATATGACGTCATAGGCTTCTGAAAATCGTTGAAATCGAAATTTCAGCGTCTGATTAAATTTTTTCCCTTTTTAAAAATTATTTAAGACTCTTAGAGACCTATATACTGACCAAATATCACTTTTCTATCTCAAATAGGACCGATTTTATAAGCATTTAAAAATGTACGACCTTGGTTCAAATCTTGGAATCGCTATAGAACCATGGACTTTTCGAATTTTGATAAACGGACAACGAGATGCACAACTAGAACTTAATATACACATTCTGTGAAAATTTGATGAAAATCGGCCCATTAATAATGGCTCTGGACCGTGTACAAACTTTCGTAGTCAATTTCAAATGTGACGTCATATGACGTCATAGGCTTCTGAAAATCTTTGAAATCGAAATTTCAGCATCTGAAGCATGCGGCATTAATTTTTCATTGCCCTTCGAAAATTTCAAGATATAGAAATAATCTTGTTAATATTAGAAATACATTATCATATAATGACGTCACGTGACGTCATATGACATATATTTTCACAAAATGTTTAAGACTCCCAGAGACCTATATACTGACTAAATATCATCTTTCTATCTTAAATAGGACAGATTTTATAAGCATTTAAAAATTTACGACCTTGGTTCGAATCTTGGAATCGCTATAGAACCATGGACTTTTCGAATTTTGAAAAACGGACACCGGGATGCACAACTAGAACTTAATATACACAATCTGTAAAAATTTGATGAAAATCGGTTCACAAACAATGGCTGTAGACCGCGTACAAACTTTTGTAGCATATTTCAAATGTGACATCATATGACGTCATAGGCATATGAAAATCACAGAAATCAAAATTTCCTCACGTGACTAATAAGTCATAAAAATTTCATCGTCCTAGGAGTATTGCAACATAGAAAAATAAGCGTTTAGTTAGGAAGAAAAAAAGAATAATAATAATAAGAAGAAGAAGATTTAAAAAAAAATTTAAACCCAAAAACCTAAAAAAAACAACAAACCCAATAGGACTTTCTGCCGAAAGGGCAGAAAGTCCTAATAATAATAACTAGATTTCATTCGTTGATACGAATGATAGGACTTTCTGCTAACATTGAAAAATATAAAGATTAATACCGTTAGAAAGAATATATATTAAATTCCCTACCTTTTTTTTTTTTTTTTTTTTTTTCGTATGGACTTCTCATGTATGAACTTTGTGATATCGCTTTCCTATAACTTGACCAAGTTTAGTATTCTAGGTACCAAAATAAATGGCCTGAAAATCCCGACAATTCCATTGTAGCATATTTGGGTCTAGTTTTATAGGTATTCAAAATATAAGCAATTAAACTTAAATCTATTAATTCTGCATATCAAAATTCTTTTTTTATTTTCGTGTACAGTCGCGGGAATAAAAAAATAAATGCTACCATGCGATAGAATCGTCGACGCGTGTAGCCTCGTTAGTTAAATTCCAGTAACGCTTGTTCATACGATCGAGACGACTGTATTACACAAAGTTACTCCATTTTGCGCTTTTAGCTAACGAAGAAATTAGCTTGCAGCGTCTTGAATGGATGACATGTGTTGATTATTTTGTTTCAAACATTTACACTTATACACGCTCATGGTATCTCAAGCTGGCAATTAAATTACATTGTACTATAACATATATTTTCACATAGGTTATCCTTTATCATAAATTTGGAATATAGCTTGTACAACATTTATCGATTGATGCAACAATAAAGTCGGGAAATTGCAATGTTTCAACAACGGTCTAAATGACATATGTCAAAACGCTCAAAGTATTATGGGTAACGCAATGCTGCAACTGATATGTATATGTAACGTAAATAAAATGATTTGACAAAACATTAAATCACTGTCAACACTTGTTTAGTTGTTTGTTGTTGTTTTTTGTTGTTGTTGGGTTTAACGTCCCACCGACAGTATTTCAGTCATTTGGAGACGATGTCTACTTAATGCTGTTATAGTGCTGCCACAGTGCAGTATCACGCACAGGCTACCGGCGTGGGACCCCCCAATGATACAAAGTAATAATTCAAAACACATTTTATAACAAAATTTCACAATTCAAGAAAATAAATTGATATCATAAAATAAGAAAAGGTATGTAACTCTCCGTTCAAAATCTATAGGAAAACTGACATGGTCGTATTCTGAGCTTCGTATCTGACACAATTTTCAGCCGATTTCAAATATGCTGGGCTTGTTCAACGCAGAAACAATAGGCCTTTTTGTTGCCGAGTCGATTTTCTATCTAAGATAAACTACAAAGACAATACAAGTCACGAAACTCAATGGAAACTGTACTCGGACACGATGTGACCGAAGCAATGCATATCACAGTCAATGCTTTTTTCAACGGCAACTTCACAGAAATACAATATTTCCAACAAATACCCATATTAAACAATAAATGTATTTATTTAATTCTCACAAGTAATGCTTTTTTCTAGAAGTCGCTAGTATCGATGCATTCCGTCCTCATTCCACTGTTGCATTTTGTTATGACTAGCTGCTACCATACTGAATTGGTTATCGGCTTTTGTGATGATCACAATATGACATTGGGGAACCAGCGATTATGGTAGCCGTCAGTCATAACAAAATATTATATTTCGAACCCACGACCTCCCGCTCCCGAGGCGGACGCTCTAACCACTCGGCCACCAGGAACGGTACACTTGTTTAGCTAGAAATATCAATATGATATAAGTAAAAAGTTTTTTCTTTCAATTTATATGACTAATACATATCTGTAAACTTACATTTTCCGAAAATGCTTCAATTAAGGTGAAAGCGAAAGTAGGATATTTTATGAAAATTTTTACAATTGGCTATGAATTCGTATTTTTTATGTAGCTTCCTTATTTTTTGATCAATTTCAAAACTCTAGATGCCAAAATAATCGTCTTAAAATTCTCTACATCTCACTTGCTTAATGTAAGAACTTTTTTCTAATGATTCTTAAGATATCAGCCGTAAAACTCTGACATGACTGCAAAATCGCTGAAATTCTACTTATTTAAATTCGTATTTTTGATGTAACTTCCTTATACTTTGATCAATTTCAAAACTTTTTCACACGCTTTATGTACAGGAAAATGTTTAATACTTTTTGAGATACAAGCTCTTAAACCACCTTAAAAATGAAAAAATCACCAAAGCTATATGCACGAATTTCGTTTTTTTCCCATTACTCCATGATTCTTTGGCCAATCATTAAACTTTAAGCTTCAAAAGAACGGACAAACATTGCTTTACAAATAATATTCATCATCATATTTTCAAAAATCAAAGGTTTTCGAGATATAAACTGTTAAACACATTGAGGGTTACCAAATTTTCGTTTTTCCGCCATAACTCAAGCGATTCAACCCCGATCTTCAAAAACTAAATATCATCTGAAAGGTCTTTCTAAGCACTACAAATTATACGCATAGTGTCTCGATAGAATATTTACCGTTTTTGTGATATTTAAGGCCGAAGAAAAACCCGATAATTGATATATGACCTTGACCTTTGGGATATTCCGGAAACGGAAGTGACATGGCTCCATAGAATCTAATTCTGTGAAATCTGATGAAAATCGGTCCAGAAATAATGGCTGTAGACTGCGTACAAACTTTTTCACCTGACGTCAAATCTGACGTTATATGACGTCATATGAATATGAAATTCATTGCATCCGAAAGCTCATGGTTTGAAATATATTCCATCAAATTTTCATTGTTCTGAGTCAATTGCAACACCTCGAAATTAACACAAATATAAGAGGAAGAAAAAAAGAATAATAAGAAGAAGAATAAGAATAACTAGATTTCGTTTGCACGGCAAACGATAGGACTTCCTGCAAACCGTTTAAAACTCAATCAAACTGAAAATTATTAATACGGAATACGCAGAAAATATTAGGTATCTAGAGTGTAACCTATACATTCTTTGAAAATTTTCGAAAAATTCATCAATTTATAATATTTCAGATCGCTTACAAACTTTTTGACCTTCCAGCTGGCTTGCGGTAGGTCGGTGGTTCTACCTGGGTACCTCTGTGTACTCGGGGTCTTCCTCCACCTGTAATTAGCTGGACGTCGCTATATGATTGAAATACTATCGCAGCGACGGTAAACCCCAATACAACAACAACAACAACAAACTTTTTGATCTGACATCTATTCTGAAGTCATATGGATGTGAATATAATTGCATATGAAAATTCAGCATATTTAATATATGCCCTAAATTTTTTGTAGTTCTGGACCATTGGGATCACACTGAATTTATTGCAATAGAAATGAAAACATATAATAACCCCATGATGTCAAATGACGTCCGTCCTGTGAAAATCTGAAGAAAACCTTAAAAATTACAATATGTGTGAATTTCAGCTTTTTATCTCATATGGAGTACTCAATCTGATTAAAGTCATCTCCTATATAAACACTACGCTACATAAGATCGTAGGAAGATCGTGTTATTTAGTCAGATTGTACTAAATTTAATTTCGAGGTCACATTTTTTTAAACTTGGTTTCACCACAGAACCTCGGTCTTTCAATATTTTGGAAACGAAAGTAAGGATGCACAACAAAATCCTAACTTATACCTTCTGTGAATTCACTAGAAAATCAATTCAAAAGCGCGTACAAACGTTTTAACTGACGTCGAATCTAGTGTCTATGATGTCATATAATGTGCTATGAATTTGAAAATCATTGCATTCAAAAGACATGGTCTGAAATATTTGCCATTTTCACTGTTCTGGGCCATTGCCAATTACATTTTCCGAAAATGTTTAAAATTATGTAAAAGTGAAAGTAGGGCATTTTCTATTTTCCAAAAATGCTAAACTTACAGTGAAGCAATACCATGTGACCAGAACATCACTAAAGGCATGAAAACCAAGACAAAACTGCCAACTTTTGTCTCCGCTTCATCATAGAAAAGTACCCGTAAGTAGTATAGGTTAGTTCATAGTTGCCTTTAACTACACAATATACCCAGTCAGCAGAAGTTATCAGGCCAATATAGCACTGATATCGGCACCTATGTCTGCACTGTGGGTCATTAATACCCCCGCAAAATGCTTTGATACAGGAGAAGCCAGACTCCAGACGGAGCATAGATAAGCACCTGTATACATAGTATATTATATATGATAGCAATCAATAAGTAAGTAAAGTCATTTTTTAAAGTGGACAGAGAATCAGTTATGGTTATTTGGCACAGCAGTATTAAAGTGTAGTCACAGTTCTTAGACATTGCACTTCTCCTAGTGCCATCTGTTTACATTTTAAATTTCAAGCCAATACATTGTATAATATTTGAGCAATGTTCCGGACAAGAAAAACAAAATTAACCAAAGGGAGATAATGCAAAAATGAAACCAGGGCAATAATTTTGCAATCCTTAAGACAACTCAAGTGAAATTTATGACACGCACCTATCCACCTGATTATCAATTCACACACAACATTTGAACTGAGTCGGTTAAAAAATGTAGTTCACGTCACAAGATATTTAAAGTCAAATCAGGGCAATAACTGCGTAATCCTCGTGGGAACAAAGTGAAATTTGCGTCTTGTACATCTACTGCTAATGAAGAACATTTTTGCAAAGTATTAGATGAATCAGACTGAAATTGAAAGAGGAATTCACTGGACAAGACATTTCAAGTTGATTCAGGGGCAATAACATTGTAATCCTTGTGGGAATGAAGTGAAATTTGCGTCTTGCACATTTAGTGCTTCTGTCAGGGGTACAGATAAGGTGCGTATTTGTGTAATTACACAAATAAAATAGATAAAAACCCAATCTTTTAAAATTCTAGCATATCAAAAAGCATTTAAAAATTAGATTACTCAAATATCCCAAATATTAAAGCATACTGGTACGCAACATTTTGAATCAGAGTGATGTTTACAAATACTCGTATATGTTTGACTGGTTACTTGCGAATCCGCAAAATAGACTTCAAACGATTTCTGGTAATTTCCTACTTTGGGTTCCATTCAAGTAAAACATAAATCCATTCTGTCTTATTAGTTCATCTGACGCTTTTCTATTCATTTGCTTCAAATACGGTTACACAAGGCAGGAAGAAACGGGTAAACGTTTAAAAACAACACTGAGTAGATACCTAGCACTGCAAACCAAACGTCAGGCATTTGTCTCGCAATAATTGACGATCTGGAAGTTGAGATAGAGTCGATAGCATCCAATTCCATGTTAACCAGTAAATAATTTGTTTTAATTCAATAGTTTAAAGTGCTAAATCTTTGGATCAGGAAGATCAAATATGATTGAATTTTTTTTTATTTAAATGTTGAGGAGCTAATGAGAAATCCTGCATATGATAATTTTTAAATTGACATTTTTGCATACAAGAACAGCAGGGGCATATTCCAGTAAGAACATATACTGTTATTTCAATTCCAAAATTAAGTTGATGAAAAAAAAGCCATTGACTTAATTTTGATGGAGTAACCATATTTTCATTACTCAATTAAAATTGTGAAAACCCAATTCCTTGAAAAATTGATGAGTAAATACCCAATTGACCTCAAACCTTATCTGTAGCCCTGTTCTGATAAATATTTATGCCAAGTATCAGGTGAAATGGCTGAAAGTTCTGGACAAGATTTTGCTTAAATACCGCATGACCGACTGATCAACCAACCGACTGACCAACCAACCGACCAACAGGGTGATTCTCTTCCATTTGTGCTGGTATACAGGGGTTTTCATTTCAAAACAAAAATAAATCAATAAACACCTAGTATCACATGAATTAATATAAAATCTTAAGGTTTTTAGAACAGGGTTGCTTGCAAAATGATTAATGATTTGTCTGCACCGTTTACTCAGTTCAACTTCATAATGGTTTCATAATGGGTTTTCCCCATGCGCTTGTGACTAGCCTGTTGATGTGCAACATGTTTTGATTTTGCCGACATATCATAATCCCTAGTGGGACCCATGTTTACATGCACTGAAATACACACGCGTGTGTATATATTCTCCAAATCACCTTTCACATGCATTTGATTGAAAGATCAGCCAAGCGCGTGTTGAATTTTATCACAGCATCCATGCATCACTAATTCTTGACCGTGATACGCCATGTTAGTGTTGATAATTATTATGCATTAATTTTACCAAAAGAGTGATAGCACTGATTACAGCATTAATATAAAAAGAAAATGTCCAAGAGACAACCGTAAAATTTGAAGGGAAAATTTAAATAGAAGTCATTAAAAAAGACGAAAATTAGCTGGCCCCGGAATGATCACAAGAATGTCAAACGCGAAAGGTAGCCAGCAAATAAAGAAAATAAAACAATTGATTTACTTCCCAGAGCAAAAATGTGTATTTATTTTGTCTTGACGTCTGTTAGTCTGTAAATTGGGTCATCCTGTTTTAATGATTGAAATCCTTCTCTATTATATAATCTTAACGGAGCCCTATTTCAAAAGAGATATGACTGTTTCGTTACATTTTGGAGTATACTTAGTTCATGTAAATTTTAACACCAATGAACTAGCAGTATAATTGGACATTTGTTAAAAAAAGATGACCTGCAATTTGATGGTTGTCGCATTACGACAGAATATGTTCAAAATCAAAACCTACAAGATGAAAAAAAGAAAGAGCAATGCTGTTTTGGGTTAAAATAAACATTATTTCAAATTGCCTACACATTATACTGTCATACCATCTTTTCTACATCTGTTCAGCATTTTTTTCCTATTTTTTGATAAACAAAAATAAATAAATTTAAAAAAGAATTTTACCATATAAGAATATATAAGAAAAAAGTGCATTCAGGTTTTGAAAAAGAATATTCTCTTCACCTCCGTGTCACATTTGCAATCGGTCTCGATGTGAACGTAATCCATTTGTGTAATGTCTGTATTTAGATATTCAGTGTGGTTTAGATGTCATGTCCAGCTTGATTCACTTTTACAAGTTATAATTAAGGTTTATGCCAAGTAAATCCGTTTGATTATTGGTAGAACATTGTATTTTTAAAAGTTTTAATCTGCAAACTCCCTTTTACACGAGGGCGACCATTTTGTTTACATCTTTGGGTTGCCCTGTGTACTGTAATGTACTGTAGACTACTATATTGATAAAGAATAGAATTGAAACACAATTAAATTATTGTCATCACTTGTTTAGCTAGTAATATCATATATATGATATAAGTAAAAGGTTTATTTTGCAATTTATATGACTAATACATATCTGTAAACTTATATTTTCCGAAAATGCTTCAATTAAGGTGAAAACGAAAGTAGGATATTTTTCGAAAATTCTACAATTGGGTTTAAATTTGTATTTTTGATGTTACTTCCTTATTCTTTGATCAATTTCAAAACTTTAGGTACCAAAATAATCGTCTGAAAATTCTCTACATTTCACACACTCTTAAACCTCCTGTAAAATGAAAAAAGTCACCAAAGCTATATGCACGAATTTCGTTTTTTCCCTATTACTCCATGAATCTATGGCCAATCATTAAACTTTAAGCATCAAAAGAACGGCCAAACATTGCTCTACAAATAGAATTCATCATAATATTTTCAAATTTCAAAGGTTTTCGAGGTATAAACTGTTAAACACACTTGGGGTTAACAAATTTTAATTTTTCCGCCATAACTCAACCGATTCAACCCCGATCATCAAAAACTAAATATCATCTGAAAGGTCTTTCTAAGCACTACAAATTATACGCATAGTGTCTCGATAGAATATTTACCGTTTTTGAGATATTTAAGGATGACGAAAAACACGATATTTGATATATGACCTTGACCTTTGGGATATTCCGGAAACGGGAGTGACATGGCTCCATAGAATCTAATACTGCATCTTCAGACAAAATTTCAAGCAAATCATACTAAAAAATAAAGCCTACAGGGCTTAAAAACCGTTAAGTTTTAATACGAAAGTTTTATTAGCATTATGACGTCATATGACGTTCATCTTTTCAGAATGTAAAGAAGACCTAGAGACTAATATTCAGTCCAAATATCGGCTTTCTAGCTCTTATGGAAGCGATTTTATACGCATTTGAAATTTGACGTCATTAGTTCGAATCTTGGATTCGCCATAAAACCTTTGCCTTTTCGAATTTGGAAACACGGACACCGAAAGGCACAACTAGAGCCTAACATACACATTCTGTAAAATTTTGATGAAAATCGGTCCAGAAATAGTGGCTGTAGACCGCGTACAAACTTTTTCACCTGACGTCGAATCTGACGTTATGTGACGTCATATGAATATGAAAAACATTGCATCCGAAAGCTCATGGTTTGAAATATATGCCATAAAATTTTCATTGTTCTGAGTCAATGGCAACACCTCAAAATTAACACAAATATAAGAGGAAGAAAAAAAGAATAATAAGAATAATAAAACAAGAGGCCCATGATGGCCCTAAATCGATCACCTGAGATAAATAGGTTGACCCAAGGAACATCTGTACCAATTTATTTTAAAATCTGGCCAGTAGTTTTGAAGAAGATGATTTTTAAAGTTTTCATATTTTTTTTCTTTTTCTTCCCATGGCAACAAGAGTTCTATATGGATCAAGTTAATTTTAGGAACTTTTGTGAAGGTTGACCCAAGGATCATTCCTGCCAAATTTAATCAAATTCTTTCCAGTGGTTTCAGAGGAAATGTTGATTAAAGTTTTCCCTATATACATACAAGGCAAATAAGCCCCGCCCCTGGCGGCCATGTTTTTTACGGATCGGAAATTTTTTAGCAACTTTGGTAGAGGTTGACCCAAGGAACACCTGTACCAATTTATTTTAAAATCTGCCCAGTAGTTTTGAAGAAGATGATTTTTAAAGTTTTCATATTTTTTTTCTTTTTATTGCCATGGCAACCAGAGTTCTTCATGGATCAAGTTTATTTTTACAACTTTTGTGGAGGTTGACCCAAGGATCATCCCTGCCAAGTTTAATCAAATTCTGTCAAGTGGTTTCAGAGGAGATGTTGTTTAAAGTTTTCCCTATATACATACAAGAGGGCCATGATGGCCCTGGATCGCTCACCTGATATCATTAGGCTATGTAAAATCAAGTGACCCCTGGGGCAGAGCCAATTTTGACCCCAGGGTCATGATTTGAACAAACTGGGTAGAGGTCTATTAGCCCATGTTACATACCAAATATCTAAACTCCAGACCTTGTGGTTTTTGAGAAGAAATTTTTCTAGATTTTTTTCCAAAATAAGTCTATGTTAAATCAAGTGACCCTGGGGCGGGGCCAATTTTGACCCCAGGGTCATGATTTGAACAAACTTGGTAGAGATCCACCAGACAATGCTACACACCAAATATCTTAACTCTATGCCTTGTGGTTTCTGAGAAGAAGATTTTTCAAGGTTTTTTCCTATAGTAGCCTATGTTAAATCAAGTGACACCTGGGGCGGGGCCAATTTTGACCCCAGGGTCATAATTTGAACAATCTTGGTAGAGAGTCATAAGATCATGCTACATACCAAATATCTAAACTCCAGGCCTTGTGGTTTCTGAGAAGAAGATTTTTTCAAGTATTTCCTATATTAGCCTATGTAAAATCAGGTGACCCCTGGGGCGGAGCCAATTTTGACCCCAGGGTCATAATTTGAACAATCTTGGTAGGAGTATAAGACATGCTACATACCAAATATCTAACTCCAGGCTTGTGGTTTCTGAGAAGAAGATTTTTCAAGTTTTTCCTATATTAGCCTATGTTAAATCACGTGACCCCTGGGGCGGGGCCAATTTTGACCCCAGGGCATAATTTGAACATTCTTGGTACAGTGAGTATAAGAGTTAAGAATGTTACGTACCAAAAATCAAGGCTAGGCCTTGTGGTTTCGGAGAAGAAGATTTTTAAAATTTTCATTTTTAAAATCTATTTTTAGCTCCTGTGACCTAGATTTTTGACCAATCAAAATAATTTTAACAACTTTGGAAAAGGGCCCCATAATGAACATTCCTGTGAAGATTTATCAAAATCCAGTGAGTAGTTTAGAAGGAGATGTTGTTTAAAGAAATTGTTGACGACGGACGCACGCACGCACGCACGTACGACGGACGACGGACAAAAGGCGATCACAAAAGCTCACTATGAGCACGTTGTGCTCAGGTGAGCTAAAAACAGTACAAACCCAATAGGACTTTCTGCCAGTAGGCAGAAAGTCTTAATAATAAACATAACAAACCCAATAAGATTTTCTGCCGAAAGGGCAGAAAGTCCTAATAAGAATAATAAAACAAGAGGCCCATGATGGCCCTAAATCGCTCACCTGAGATAAATAGGTTGACCCAAGGAACATCTGTTCCAATTTATTTTAAAATCTGGCCAGTAGTTTTGAAGAAGATGATTTTTAAAGTTTTCATATTTTTTTTTTTTGTTGCCATGGCAACCAGAGTTCTATATGGATCAAGTTTATTTTAGGAACTTTTGTGAAGGTTGACCCAAGGATCATTCTTGTCAAGTTTAATCAAATTCTGTCCAGTGGTTTCAGAGGAAATGTTGATTAAAGTTTTCCCTATATACATATAAGGCAAATAAGCCCGCCCCTGGCGGCCATGTTTTTTACGGATCGGAATTTTTTTTAGCAACTTTGGTAGAGGTTGACCCAAGGAACATATGCACCAAATTATTTTGAAATCTGGCCAGTAGTTTTGAAGGAGATGATTTTTAAAGTTTTCAAATTTTTTTTCTTTTTGTTTGCCATGGCAACCAGAGTTCTTCATGGATCAACTTTATTTTAGCAACTTTTGTAGAGCCTCACCCAAGAAACATTCCTGCAAAGTTTCATTTAAATTCTGTCCAGCGGTTTCAGAGGAGATGTCGTTTAAAGCAAATTGTTGACGACGGACGACGCACGACGCTGGACGCCGGACGAAGGGCGATCACAAAAGCTCACCTTGAGCACTTTGTGCTCAGGTGAGCTAAAAACAGTACAAACCCAATAGGACTTTCTGCTGAAAGGGCAAAAAGTCCTAATAATAAGAAGAAAAACTAGATTTCGTTTGCACGGCAAACGATAGGACTTTCTGCAAACCGTTAAAATCTCAATCAAACTGAAATTATTGATATGGAATACGCAGAAAATATAGGTTTGTAGAGTGTAACCTATACATTCTTTGAACATTTTAGACGAATTCATCAATTCATAACGTCTGTAGAGCGCTTACAAACTTTTTTTATCTGACGTCTATTCTGATGTCATATGAATAAGAATATTATTGCATATGAAGATTCAGCAAATTTAACATGCTATAATATTTTTGTAATTCTGGACCATTGGGATCACATTGAATTTATTGCACCAGAAATGAAAACATATTATAATCCCATTACGTCAAATGACGTTCTGGCCTATGGAAATCTAAAGAAAATGTTTTGAATTACAACATGGTGAAATTCAGCTTTTTACCTCGAATAGGGTCTCTGAAATACTAAACTCATTCCGAGGTCATATTTTCGAAAACTTGGTTTTACCACAAACCTCGGTCTTTTCAATTTTTGAAAACAAAGTAAGGATCCCCAAAAAATCCTTGTTTTTTCAATTGGTAAAACGGGAGGGTTGGGACTCTTTAAACGAAATCACTTTCGTGAAATTTTGATGAAAAACCGTCCCAAAATAATGGCTGTGACCCGTACAAATTGTGTAACGTCAAGTTTTTGGGAATGACCAAAGAAAAGAAAATCAATGAAAGAAATATTAATATCTTAAATAAAACAAGTAAATTTTTCTCCCCTTGGAAAAAAAATTTTTCAAAATATAGAAATTAAAGTTTTACAAAAATTTTTTTTGCCTTATCGCAAAAGATTAATCCCCACAAATAGAAATAAGTCTAAAAAACTAAAATTTAGCCAAAAAACCCCCTTTTTTAAAACTATGAAAAAGATTTTTTTAATATTAAAAATTTGAGTCAAGGTTCGAAAATTTGGGTTCGCCTAGAACCTTGCCTTTTCGAATTTGGAAAACCCAAAAAGGTCACAACAAGAGGTTTAAAATAATTCTGTGAAAAGTTTATGAAAATCGGGCAAAAAAAATGGCTGTACACCCCGTAAAACCTTTTGCCCCGATAACAAATTTAGTGAAAACGTTTATTAAATTTTGGAAACATTGATTCAAACTCTGGGTTTATGATAAAATTAAATTTCCATGGTTGGAAAATTAAAAAATATTTGAATTTAAAGCGTTTTTATAGAAATTTTTTTTGAAATTTTGACGTCACTGACGTCAAAGAGTTCCTTTATAGAATATAAAAGACTTGGAGACTTATAATATCCAAAAATAGTATCTAAAACTCTGGAAGCTTTTTACGTATATGAAATTTTATTCTTTTGAATCTTGGTCCCCCAAAAACCTTTCCCTTTCCAATTTTTAAAAACGGACACCGGGTACAACTAGCCTAAACCATTTTCAGTGAAAATTTATGAAAAAAGCCCAAAAAAAAGGGGACTGCGTCAAATTTTAAAAAAGCTCTTTTGATGCAAAAAAGTCTAGTGAAATGAAAAAATTTGAAAAACAAATGTTTTTCTGAAGCATTTGCTATTAAATTTTAAGGTGCTGGACTTTTTTAAAATAAAAAAATTAAAACTAAAATTTTGAAATTCTTTTCCTTCGACGTCAAACGTTAATTTTTTAAAGTAAAAAAATTGGACTTATTTTGTCCCAAAAAATTTTCTAGCTCATTGTAAGGATTTTAACGCATTTTAAATTTTACGTCAATGGTTGAATCTTGGATTCGCCCAAAAAACCTTGCCTTTTTTAATTTTAAAACGGACACAGAGATGGAAACAGAGCCCAACATACAATTTGTGAAATTTGGGGGAAAACGGGCCCGAAAAAAAAGGGTGTAACCCTACAATATTTAAAGACGCGGCAATTTGACGTCAAAAAATCATAGCAAATGAAAAGATTAAATGCAAAAGTTTAATCTGAAGCAATTTTTATACTTTAAAGTGCTCGGAAAATTTTTAAAATTTTAAAAATTTTCACGTAAAATTTAGAAAA